>SCLH01062940.1:0-13326 GCA_004367855.1 Oikopleura vanhoeffeni
CCAAAGAGAGGGAGAATATTATTAATTATATTTTGGCTGATTTTGGAAAACACCTGGTTTTGAAAAACAAATGCAGAAATAATATATGGTAAAAATTTGTTTTGCTTCCTAACTTGATCAACTTGACCGGAATCAGTCCCATGGATAGGGTGCGCAAGCCGGTCAAAATTCTAAGTTGGCGGATTCGATCAGGATTCATAGCAAAAAACGCTTGTTAATACATGTCTAGTTCTCGCGAAACAGATACTCCTTTAGGTAGCTTTTTTTTATAAAGGAACCCCCCTCTAAAAAACCAAGCGGTAATAGGATGTCAGAAAACAATTTTTTTGTATAAGCATTGGGGTAACTTTTGCAACGAGGAAACTTTTGCCAATTATTTTTTTGGACAACCAACACCATCTGGTGGAAGTCAAAGCGCGCTTTTTTATACCCCTAAAATTCGAAAAAAATTATCGGTTTTTCAGCTGATTACCGGTCAACCGGTTTCGGAGTCAGAAATCGATAAAATTTCTCTTCGGCTAAAAATTTTCTTGGGCTATCGGATACAAAAAACCGTTTTCGCGGAAATAATCTCATACCCGTTTGGTTCTACAGAGGGGGGTTCCTTTGAAAAAAAAGCTACCTTAGGTGGGTCCATTAAAAAAAGCGACCTTAGCATATACTAACAATTGAAATGCCGGTAAATCCAGATCAATATTGATTCTGGAATTTTCAGCTCTTTAGCGGCATTTTTCGATTTTTAAGCAAGATTGGTTTTATAGTTTCACGATCAACAACAATTAGCTTGTCCTCTATACACAACCGGAACTTAACATCACACGGCATTGCGCTACATTAATTACCTTTTGAAAAAGACATTTAGAAATTTTTGGGATTACAGTCATACACCTTTAACTGGAACACCCTTTACTTTTGAATTGCGCCTAATCTAAAAAGTCTTTTGCAGACAATTTTTTGAGTTTTGAAAGATGCGTTTTGAATTCTGGTTTTGATCAACTAAAAAGTTATTCATAGCGCTTTTCAGATTGTTAGCGCAAAATTCAAAAATTAAGGTGTTTCCAGTTAGAGGTGTAATGACTGTATCTCGAAATCCATCCTTCCCGAATGTTTTATTTCAATAATTTCTCAAGAAGATTTAAATTATAAAATGAATGTAATTCAGCAATAAATTTTAATTTTCAGATATATTTTGTTACGATTATTTCATTATTTCACTCACCATGGTTCAAATCACGAAAGGAAGTTTTTTGGATAGAGTAAGAAGGTATCATATTGACATCGATTTTGTTGATCCAGATTCGGTTAAGATTAATACGATTTTAAAAGCTGCTTTACAATACCAAGAACTGTAAAACTTTAATTACTTTGCTGAAAATTGAATATTAATCGAAAATTTCTGGGAACATCATGGGACATAAATTTGTGTTTACCATATGTTAAACACCTGCATTTTCAAATAGCTTCTGGTAATTAAAAACTGATAATTTTAAGTTAAAATCGGTATTTTCAACCACTACCAAAAATCTTTAATTTCGAATTTGAATCGGGGGTATCGTAAGGAACGGCCCTTTTCGGACAACGGCCTTTTTTCGGACAACGGCCTTTTTCGACAAAGGCCCCGTACAACGGCCTTTTTCGGACCAACGCCTTTATCCGTACAACGGCTTAATCGTAACAACGGCCAATTCGTACAAACGGCCTTAATCGTACAACGGCCAATTCGTAACAAAACGGCCTAAATCGTAACACGGCCAATTCGTACACGGCCTTTTTTCGTACAACGGCCAATTCGTACAACGGCCTTTTTTTCGTAGCAACGGCCCAATTCGTACAACCGGCCTTTTTCGTACAACGGCCAATTTGCGTACAACGGCTTTATCGTACAACGGCCTTTTGTGGGACAACGGCCCTTATCGTACAAGGCCTTGTCGGACAACGGTTGCCGTACAACGGCCCCCCCGCCGGACAACGGCCTTGTCGTACACGGCCCCCCGTCGGGAAACGGCCTTAATCGTACAACGGCCTTTGTCGGACAAACGGCCTTGCCGTACAACGGCCCCCCTCGGACAAACGGCCTTGTTCTACAACGGCCTCTATCGTAACAGTACAACGGCCCTGCAATGGAAAACGGCCCGTGTAGGACAACGCCTATAGGCCACGGCCTTGTCGTACAACGGCCCTAAAATGAAAAACACGGGCGCCTTAAACACAACGGCTATACTGTACAACCGCCCAAAAATGTATATTTTGTGTGATGACTTTATTAGGACAGACTCTTAGGACAAATTTTTTGGGTGAAATTGGTCATTTTTCTATTATCAATGTTTGATATTTTCTTGCGATAAATTCAACAAAAATTTGGACAATAAAAAGAAAAGCTTATTCTTTTTTTGTCCAAAAATCTTTATTTGTTTCTAAAATTTTATTTTCAATTATTTAATATATCCCTTATTCATCAGCTTTTGTGAATATTCCCGGTCCCGGATAGGAAATGTAGTGTGTTTTTTAAAGTGATGAGGGCCGGGATATTTATAAAAGTGTGAATAGGCCGACATGGGTGAAATTAAGTTTTTTGTAGGTTTAATTGATAAAGGTTTTTGTTTGTTCGATTTTCTTCCAACGGTGTTCACTGAACGAGACAGTCGGTTCAGCGCAGCGGTCCATTTTTTCCTAATGTGAGTTTAAAAGAAATCTATTTTTTCAAAATAAAAAAAAATCAAAAAAAAATTTTTGAACGCCTGACAAGTTTCAATAAAAATGTGCGTTGTTTTTTTGCTTCCATCTTTTCTTTTTTTCCTTTTTCGGCCACCCTGGTTCTTACTATTAACTAAATTTCTTAAAAGCTATATTTGCAGGCAGCATAACTTTCCATCCAGAGAAAATTGGACGCTTTTTTATCGAACAATTTTTCACATACTGTATAAATAAATTAACTGTCGTATGCGTCTAAGAAAACGACAAAGAATTATGAATTTTTTTGGGCCCCAAACCTCGATTTTTCGAGAAAAAAACGTAAAAGTAGAAAAAAGGGATGCCATTTTATTTAATTAATTTAGGTCCCTAAATATTGAATTTAATGAAGCATCATTTTTTTTATCCGCCGGCTTAAGGGGTATATGCGACTCTGCTTAAATAAAGGCCTTAAGGGGCATTACACATGTTGAAATTGATACGGGGGGAATAATTAAGTGTACTAAGAACCCAATAATCAAAAAAAAATTTCGGAAATTTTCCGCATGTTTTTTCCAGAGTAATTTTTAAAAAGATGAAGTCAAAAAAAACGTTTGCTCAAATTTGACCAATAACACTTCGCAAAATATGCCGACTTGAACGTAAGGCCCACTTTCTCATCAGTGTTTTACTGGCTTTCTTTTGGCCTACTTTCGAAAAAATCGAGCACTTTTTTTTTCGGAATTTTTCGGAAATGACCAAAAAAATCATATTTCGAGTTCTAGCTCGAAATCTGGCAATAGCGCTCGATCAACTCTTCAAAATTTTCTGAGGAATACTTATTAAAAATTTGAGCTAGTTTGCAAAACATATCCTCGAGGAAGATAGATTTTGAAGTCTGAAATTGTTAAAATCGTGCGGTTAATTTGGCGTTCTAGAATTGTTCAGTTTGCGTATCAAAAAAGCGCCTCGATTTATATACTACCGGTTACGTGATCTTGAAAATTGGCTCAAATTTGATAATACCGGTCCTGGGAGGAGATAGATTTTGAAGTTTTGAAAATGTATAGATCTACAATTAGCATTTTCGGTTTTTCTCATGAACTGTTTAGTTTTCAGTATATTTCACCGAGAAATGTCAAATCAGAGTCCGCATACCCCTCTTAACCCCATCTTTCAAGCCCATCAAAAGCTGTTATTTGGCATATTTTTTGATTTTTCTCTCGCGATTTTGTTATTCATTATATTTATGTACCTTCTCAAAAAAATCGAATATTTCAAAAAATATGGAAAAGTTCCTTATATAGGAAAAATTTCATGAATATTTGGAAAAATTTCTGAATATTCAAAACAAAAATCCTTCGTAATCGGCCCACGGCATGTGAAATAAAAACTTTTTCTTCCTGACGTCCCCGGCGTATAGGTGAAAAGGCAAAAGATAGGGTTTCCAGGCAAAAAGATAGGCGTTTTTCGCCAAAGCCAAAATATGGGCATATTTGAGAATTTTATCAAATGAAAACTATTAAATTAATTAATTAAAAGAAACAAACGAAGACTATTTAATTATAGTGAAAGTAGCCATTCCAAATATTTTCAGGGCTAAGGATTCCAGAAATAATTAGTTTGAAATATTTGAACAAGTAATGAGGAAAATTTTCAAAATATTTCCAATAGTTTCGAACCGAAAATCCCAAAATACATATCAGATGACTTTTCAAATAGGCATATAAAAAATATGTGGTCACTAAGCGAAAAGTCAAAAGTGGAACCATTTTGAAAGAGTTTTTTCGTTGATTTGAAAGAAATAATGAATAAAAATTCGAACGAAAAATAAGGAATTTTTTTTTAATAATGTTCGAACTTATTCCGGCGTATAGGTGAAATCCGGCGTATAGATGAAATGTCGGCGTATAGGTGAAGGTACCGTACAAGGGACGGACCATTCTTCAAAAAGTTTGCCCAGGTCTGCTAATAGAGGACGGACTTTTTTTCCGTCCGTAAGTTTGCCGGTGCCCCTATAAGGACGGACGGAGTGAAATCGGATATGACTTTAAATTGACAACCCGGACGGACAGATTGGCCCAAAATTTTCGCCAAGGACTTTAAACGGACAACCCGGAAAATTATTAATTAATTTTCGAAAATCTAGATTAGAATGAATTTTGATTACGACAAAATTCTAATTAAATACATTGAATTTTGATTACGGAAAAATTCTAATTAAATACATTGAATTTTGATTACGGAAAAATTCTAATTAAATACATTTTAATCAAAAACTAAGTCGATGCTAGTAAATTGAACAAAATTGAGTACCAAAAATCAATTAATTAATGGTACTTTTTATGGGCCATAATTTATGGTTCCGAGTATCTGTGAACTGTCAGAAGTCGGTTATTTTATTACAGTACTCCTAGTTTGTACAATTAAAAAAGACAGGTGGTTTTTTCGATAAAGGACTCTAATTCAAGAAATGCAAGCGTAATAGGAGTCTTCATCTGAAGAATCATCATTCACCTTACGAAAAGTAGGCTTTTGGTTCAAACTTCGAGAAGAAGTTGGAGTATTATCAGGACGAAACCATGTTATTGCCTTGCGAGCATGAGGACCTCGGGGAAAAACCGCTGGTCTTACAGGTGTGTCTTCTGATATCTCTCTAGAACTAGAAGGTAAAATAGAACGTTGAGGAGAATCTTTGGGAGAATCTGAATGATCTGTTATAACTGGAGAAATATGTAGCTCATTAAACGAAAGGTTATGCCTATCATCTTCCGCAACGTTACCAAGATCATCCTCACCCCCCAAATCATACCGAGAATATCGCGGAGACCAGCAAATATCAATCAATTCTGGTAACTGGCGGCTAAAATCAGCATGCCAGTTTTCAAAACTGATGTTGTCATGACAAATAGTGTTAGCCTCTCTATAGCTTCCCGACATTAACCGCGCATATCCTAAAACGTCATTTGTAAACGAAAACTTATGACCAGGGGTAGAATTAACGTCTGGGCAGGGAATTGCATTAAACTGAGTTGCTAACTTAATCATTAATGTTTTACGGACTAAAATTATTCTACGAGTTCGGCGTGGAATTATACCGAACTTAACTATCGCAATTTTGTTTTCAATACAAACATTTTTCATACTATGAATTGTTTCTAAACTGGTATGGAAAGAAACGTGACCAGTTGGGATATGGTTTCTCAACAAATTATTCAAAGATTCCACTAAATTATTGGTGCTCTCTAATCGTCTATTAAGAAGAGCATTATGATTAATGTCGGCCCAATTTTCTGGGCAAAAATGAGCCCCAGTTCTGAAATAGTTTTTCCAAAGATAATTACAAAATATTTTTAATTGATCAACGCACGCTGGTGGGATTCCTCGGACATTATTATTTTTAAATGATACTAAATAATCTGAAAGAATTTCATGAACTACTTTTTTACCGACTGGTAAAAACGGAAGGCCTTTTAAGGTGCTCCAAAACTGTCCTAGTACTGACTCATAATTATCAAATTCTGAAAGAAGACCTGTAGAATTACTTCTCCAGGCCCTAATCACATGAACCGAACAATAATTAATATTAATACTTTTCCTATGTTTGTCTAGAAAATGTATGAAACCTGATTCCATATCTGTGTGTAAGATAGAAAGTAAAAATGTCTTACCAATTAATATATCTATTATTTTAAAGAGCGTCTCATAAACTGAACTAAATTTCCCGGGGACATATGCTAATAAAATAGGGGAAGCTATGGATTGACTGCGATGGGAAGTGGAATGTACACGCTCCGCGATGACTATTAATTGAGGAAATTTTTGTTTAAAATGATTCGTAATTTGGAATGTTCCATCGAAAAATATTTCATCAGCACCATTCAAAGCCGCTGAAAAAGGTCAAAAAACATACTTCATTAGTAATAAGGAAAATTGTTTCATTGTGTGAAAAAACGAAATAATCATTAATTGACCAATCCTATATCATTATCTGTCGCAAAAATCTGATAATCGTCAGTCAAAATTTCAGCAAGTTCTGGAAAACGGTCGGTATCAACATAAAATGGTTTTCCATTCAATAATTTCGAATGTTCTGGGACTTCAAATTGTGAAGCAAGCCTAGAATAGTGTTAAAAATTCCCATTCACTGTATGATGAAATACATATCTGTTATGATTTTTAAACACTTTCCTGGAAACCTTACGTTTACGACTAACTGCCCCTCCATTATTTTTTCTAGANCTACTGCTATATCTCGCTGAATTAGTCACTGGGTCATTTGTGTTCGAATTATGTCGATGCTGTTCTTCTATATAGTGAACATCGTTTTTGTTTTTAGCAATTGAAGATGTCAAAATATTGCTTCTATAATTTGTGACGAAAGATACACCAGAATGCTTATTGCAAAAAATTTTTTCATGGCGACTATTCAAAACTGGCTTTAACAAAGAACCTTCTGGGGCAATATTAGCATGTGAAATTGCATCCGAATTCGCTATAACCTCCCAATTTTCAATCTTCCAGTAATCAGAATTACTCCGATCCTAAGAAAAATATTATTTTCTGAAATTCTGGAAATTTTTTTAAACGTGCCTTGACTTTACATTTGACTTTCATAGAAAATTTACAGCCATCTTTTTTCTTTCCCAAAGAACAAATGAGAATGAACCCAAATCTACCGTCATCAAAAGTTCTATATTTTGTCGTATCTTTGACGCGACATGTGAAATAATGTGCGCCAATTTTCGTGAAGAATAGAGCAGAATCCTTCCGAGGACCTGGGCCGACAAAATAAAGATATGGTTGTGATTGTGTGCCACTTAAATTGTTTTCTAATTCTACTAATGGTGGTGGTTCCGAAAAGACCATTTTTATTTATATATTAAAATTCGTAATCAAAAAAGATTTATATTTATGTTCAATATGCTTTCTTATATAGATTTTTTCGTTAAAGAAATTTAAAGAATCTGTAAAATAATAATTAAAATTTTTAAAGAATATTAAAGAATTAATTTCTCAAGTTTTTTGATTTAAGAATATGTTAGAGAATTTTCGAGAATATTCGAGAATTTAAATATAATTTTCGGAATCTCACTCTGCTACAATTATAAGAGAATCAAATCTAACTTGCGGAATCTCACTCTGCTACACTCTTAGGAGAATCTCACTTTGCTACACTTATAAGAGAATCAAATCTTTTTTGGAAATCTTAGGAGAATCAAATCATTTTGGAAATCTCACTCTGCTACACTTATTAAAGAATCAAATCTTTTTTGGAAATCTTAGGAGAATCAAATATTTCAACTATTTTGTTTATTAATAACCCGTAATACAGAAATAAGTCAGACATTTACATAATGCTATTGATAAATGCTTCATGGAATTTTATAAATGACTCATCATCAAGTGAAAACTCATATCCAATTTCTTCTTCGATAGTATCAAATTTAGGTGGTTTTATCGACGAAGGTATTGTGACCAATGAAGGCATAATAGGAATTGTGTGTGATTCCTTGAAATTTAACCATGATCGCATTTCATTCCATTCATCATCTCCCATTTCATCACGTGATCGAATTTTGTGTAATTCTTCAAATGGTTGGTACCCCAATGTTTTAAGATAATATTTTTTTGGGTGATAAAATTTTGGAAATAAAATTTGACCCTCATATTTATTAATGATTTCTTTATAACAAAGAAATAATTCAAATTTTTTTTGGTTTTTATTTTTGGCTTTTGCAAATTTTCTAGCAACATGAGTCATCCATGGTAAACCCTTAAACCCAAGACCCTTAAACGCTTTACGCAAATTTTTATTTTTGCTATAATTTTTATTTCCCGGTTTTATCTCTTGAAAAAAAATTGAAATAAGACCCTGATAGTGTTTTTTGGTATCTTTTTTTCCTAGGGCAACACAATCTACAACTTCCATTTTTATTTGTTTTCTCATTTTTCAAAAGTTTTTTATAAGAATGATTTAATAACTACAATTTCAGGCTATTTATACCAATGATCGTGATTATACGTGATTTTTGAGGAATTATCGGTAAAATTCATTATCAAGAAAAATAAATCCTGTAGTTTTTTTGAAATACGATATACTATCCAATAAGAAGTTGTTTATAGCTATATAAGGAATATTTTGTGCAAAATTTTATTCATTCAAAAAAATGAGTATTATAGAGGAATTAAAATTATTTATAGAAAATGAGGAAAATCGGGATATTATTAGCTTTCTTGATAGAGGCAAATATTCAAATGGAGGATTTTGGATAAAAAATGAATCGAAATTTGAAGCATTGTTTATCAATATAAGAATAAACAAATCTTATTGGGCCTTCAAAAAGTTTTTATATAACAATGGGTTTAAGCCTGACCCTGCAAGGTAATTTGAACGTGACTGAAATTTGAAACCTAAACAACTGTCATACAAGACTAATAAAGTGAATGGAATTTAAATAGAGAGACAGGAACAATCTCTTATACGTCAAAGCGTGGGTTTACAATGATTTATTTTTTGACACGTTTATTTCGATCACATAATTAGTATTGTACGTTGCGAAATTCAGGCGTGATGCTTAAATTAGGCTATGACTTAGTTTTATAAAAAACGACTGACTCATTCCGTGACTTACAACGGGACTCATAGCCTATGAGTCACGGAATGAGTCAGTCTTTTTATATAAAACTGAGTCATAGCCTTATTAACGCATCACGCCTGATGAGTCACGCTATGAGTCAATTTTTTTATAAAACGTCTTTTTATTTAAGATCAAATAAATGGAAAAGTCAATTTTCTATGTTTTCCGATGACATGCCTTTTGATCCTTCAGCTGCAAAATACAAATACAATAAGGAGAAACGCGAAATTCGAACAAAAAAATTAAAGTCCAAAAAAAACTGCGAGGGTATCACTTTTACAAGTGATTCGCAGTTATTACAAATGCAAGTTTGTGTAAATCCTGATTTATTGCATGATTGTACAAATGAAAAAATTGCATATCTTTTGTATAACTTTGAAGGCTTGGCTTCAAAATGTAGAAATATTTTGAACTCCAATCATCCAATTTTTACGGATCAAACGTCTTCAAAATTACCCGAAAGTTCAAATAATAATTTTGAACTTTCGGGAAACCCTTCTCCGATTTCATTTTCTCATGCGAACTTTCCATCAAAGTCACATGATACTTTACAAAATAATATTCCTTCATCGCAAAAACCACCTGATTTTTTAACTGAAATGGAAAATTTTTCCAAATTATTTCCAGATTATTGTGGTGCCTCAGAAAAACAAAATATTGGTTCTTCATCAGAAAAACCACCTACTGACGGTGAAGTTTTTACATTTTTTCCAAATGACAATAACTTAAATCTTGATAAAGATTTAGTGATGACAAGTTCTGAAGATGAACTGGATGATAATGATTTGAGTGAATTATTTTCTGATTAAATTAGCGTAAAAATATATAAAGGCTCGTCCTATTAAAAACTTCGGCTAAATATTGAGAATTTTCGCGTCCTATTAAAAACTTCGACTAAAATATAGGAAATTTTCGCGTTCTATACTTAACGCTTAAATATTCATCTGAGTATATAAACTCGCAATACTTTCTAAACTGTTAATTTTAATAATTCTGATGATGCTGAATAAAGCGAAACGTTAATTATTCATTTATATTTATAAATATTCATTGTTTTTTAATTTGAAGAGAAAAAGTGTAAAGTCAGTTTCAGAGATAGGAAAATAAAATTTCGAAAAAAATTAATTTATCGCGTCCTGTAAACAGCTTCTTGATTTTTAGATACAATTCGCGTCCTACAAAACAAATTCATTTTGCAAATATCCTCATATAATTGTAGTTATTTCTTACACTCATACATAATAAAAAAATATCAAAAAATGTTGTGAATTGGCTGTTACTGAGTAATCAAAAAAATTGGGGGCCGTTGAAAATATCGAAAATTCTGCCTCGTTGTAAAAATTTTATCACTACGTCACCAAATAGAGAAATCTGGTAATTACATTGGTTACTTTCGAGAATCCAGCGTTTTCATTTTTGTTCATTTTAGTGATAAATTTTTACGATTAGGCAGGATTTTCGATATATCAAAATCATAATTTTTTGTCGAAAAGTGTCAATATGACAATTTTGGTCCTAAATTTAAATTAAAATCAAAAAGTGTCAAAAATGACAATTTTTGTCGGCATGTGTAAAAAATGAGAAATTTTAATCCAAAAGTTTGTCCTAAGAGTCTGTCCTAAAAAGTCATCAAAATCAAATATCCATTTTGAGCAGTTTTCCATTTGCAGCAGTTTCCATTTGAGCAGTTTTCCATTTGAGGGCCCGTTGTACGATAGAGGCCGTTGTACGCATATGGCGCTTGTACGATATGGCCGTTATACGATAGGGGCCGTTGTACGATAGGCGTGGTTGTACGATATGGCCGTTAGTACGAATAGAGGCCGTTGTACGATATGGCCGGTATACGATAGGGGCCGTTGTACGTATGGCCGTTTGTACGATAATAGGCCGTTGTACGATATGGCCGTTGTACGATAAAGGCCGTTATGTACCATAGGGCGTTGTACGATATGGCCGTTGCGTACGTAAAGGCCGTTTGTACGATTGGCCGTTGTACGATATGAAGGCCGTTGTACCGATATGGCCGTTGTACGAAACGGCCGTGTACGATATGGCGTTGTACGACGGGGGCCGTTGTAACGACAAGGCGTTGTCCGACGGGGGCCGTTGTCCGACGGGGGCCGTTGTCACGAAGGCGTTGTCCGACACGGGGGCCGTTGTACGGCAAGGCCGTTGTCGGACGGCAAGGCCGTTGGTCGACCCGGGGGCCGTTGTCCGACGGGGGCCGTTGTACGGCAAGGCCGTTGTCCGACAAGGCCGTTGTACATAAGGCCGTTGTCCCACAAAAGGCCGTTGTCCGAAAAAGGCGTTTTCCAGTTTAACGATACCCCCAAAAGCTACCTTAAGTATTTTTTACCAAAACCATTATTTATCATAAAAATTCAATTTAAATTCGAATCAAAATTGTCCACACTGTCTTGATTATATAACTTAAAATAATAATAAAAAAGTGTATTAATTTTGCTTAAATTTCTTTTGACAACTAGTCATTTTTCATAGAAATTCGTGATTTTTTTTATCCATTTTTTTTACTTTTTTAGGAAATAACTTTGATTGATTTTTTTTTTTCTTTTAAAATCAATCGGTAAAGTTAAATTTTTATGTTTGTTCATTCTTATATCACGAATTGGTCTACCCTTTACTGCTTGAACCTTTATTTTTGGATGAATCCTGGGAAGAAAAAAGCGAGTTTCGATTTTTCTTCAATTTATACTGAAATTAATATATAATAGATCTCTCGGTTACCCGTAACACCGTACAGTTGAAGTGCCTCTACAAGGACGACAGTTTGGTCAATAGTCTGCCGCGTTTCTCGTAAACGAACGAACCCTTTTTTCCGAAAGTATTCCAGTCTGCTATGGTCTTGCGCATGGCTTTCTATTCACCCAAAATTTAAGCTATCAGCATCTTGCTGATATCTTTTTATCGTCTTTTCAAGCTTAGATTATTTAGATTATTTTCCATTGAAAAGTAGAAGAAATTCCATTTTTACGTCTTCAAGGCATTAGATTTTTGGATTTATCTAAGGGAAAATGTAGAAGAAATCGGATCGTGCTTTCGGATGTCCGTTCACAAAATCGGATCGTCCATATCAGAGGCACCTTTCTGTAGTCGGATGACTAAGACAAAATTTATCATTGAGCTTTTTTTAGTTGGCAGTTGAATGCAAAAACGTTTTTCGATACGCCTATGGTTTCTCGTAATCGTCATGAGAAGGTGGGCCCATCCTAAAAAAATTACCTTGGTAGCCTTTTTAGCTCACCCACCCTTTCCCCCATGTCATTTTTAACGGTACAGATAATACAAAAGCGGATTTCTGCATCAAACAGCCAAGGCTTAAATCCCAGATTTTGAAACGTGGTTCTGAGAAACAGCAGTCATTTCCTTCCGTGTCATATGATTTATTTTTTATTTTCAATCATTATTTATGAAAAACTAACTCAGGTAAGACTATTTTCAGGTTCTTCTGACTTTACAAGTGAGCAAACTGTTATTTGTCTCCCTGTTTGGAGCAGAAATCCGTTTGGCATTATATCTTGTACCGTTTAAAATGGCGGGTGGGGGCAAAGGGTGAGGTTGCGCTCAAAAAAGTTACCTCAGGTTAACCTAATTCTAAACTCTTCAAGATCTGGAATAGTTCTGTTAACTAAATAATTATGGTGTACACTTCGGGCTATGGCAAAACTTTTTTGCTGATAACAGTTTTTTGCGTTTTGAAAACGTTTCTTGATGAAAAAAAATAAAGACTAAAAAAATATATACAAATTGGAAGGTTATTTTACCCTGATGCTGTAAACCCTTGGTCTAAGGACTACAATTTTTATCAAATTTTCAAATTGTGCTGGTAAAAGTTTTGGTTCTTTTGAATCCATAATCTGTGGGACCAATCTGTAATTTGCTTGAAATTCGATAACTTGGAACTGTTTTTGGAAATCTGTTTTTTTTCAATCTTTTCGATTTCTTTTGATATTGGGGCGAAATAATTTTATCAGCTTGAAAGGATATGCAACGA
>SCLH01062942.1:0-13188 GCA_004367855.1 Oikopleura vanhoeffeni
ACGTGATCAATTTCTCCTCTCACTCAGGCCACCACACAAAAAAAAGTTTTTGTTCGCACGGGGCGAGCAGCTAAAAAAATACTTTATTTTATGACTTCGGTTGTATACAACCAAAAAATACAATTTTTATAGAGAAATATCGGCCTAAAAATTACGATTAACATAATTATTTTTTCGTGATTTTTCGACCATTTTTTCCAACTTGGAAAAATAAAAAATACTTTTTTGCGGAATTGCGTGGGTTTTATAGCTTAAACTGCAGTCTACAACTTCGGTTGAGGCTCAGAACTTAAGTGTAAACCCTGGGAAGCAACACATCTTATTCTTTGTACTTTTAGGAGACTGGAATAACGATAAAGCTTCAAATCCATCCTCCAGACATCATTAATCGGACCTCCTTTGGCCGTTTTCTGTCAAACTCTGGAAGAATGCATTGCCCTCTGGGCTTATTTCCGACAATTTCGACTGCTACGAAACGAAACAAAAAGAAAACTATTTCTAACTTCGCTTCGAAAACAGCAATTATTAATAATATTTCGCTTCTCTGGCTTCAATTTTACCACATTTTATATTTTAAAACGGAAAAGTGGTACTTATTGAATCCAGAGAATTGTTATATTAAAGGTAAATTTATGCATCATTCGACACACAAAGCAATACTGTTTTTATGCATTTTACTTACCAAAAATCTATTTATATATAGTTCAATTATAATTTTAATAAAAAAAATATTTGATATAAATAGCAATCTAAGAATAATATTACTTAAACCGGTAATAATATTTTTAAATGTCTTACTTACAGTCTTTTTACAGCAAAATATCAACAAGCAAAAATTTAAATTAGCAAAATTTAACATGATAATTTCGCTAGTATTTTGTAAAAAATTCATTTACCACTTCTATGAGCTAGATTTACTGAAAAGTAGCACTTTATGCAGAATAAAAAATACATTTTGCAAAAAAATTGTTGCCTCTCGGTCAAAGTCATGCCATGGAAATTTAAATAAACTAGCCAATGAAAAACTAGTTCTACAAAAAAATACAAATTTACTTATTTTTTCAGTAAATTCTGTGTTTATTTCAACAAACTTTTTTTGCTTTTTTTGTTTTTTTTTCAACCAATTTTTTAATTACTTTTTTTTGAAAGCTTTTTTCAGTCAGTTTGCTGACTTTTGTAATATTTTAATTTTTTTAATAAATAATTGTGAAATAATCGGTCTAATAATATACTTTAAATGGGAATGCTGGATACTGATCAAAAAGTTCACTTTGCCAATATTTTGTCAAGTACGCCAACTGATTATTATTTTGAGTCTATTACCAGCTTTTCGAAGATTTTTGAATAAAGAAAGTTTCAACCTACTTTTGCTCTCGTCAAAAATTCGATTTAAAAAATACAATAAAAAAACTAAATCAATTTTTGCTTATAAAATAAATAATTTTTGCACAGCAGGTTTCATTCTATTTTCACTAATAAATACTAGTAGCGCAATGAATTTCGATGCAGCTTTTGAAAGAAAACTTCCGAAAAAACCAGTAAAGAGCAAACCGCTGCCAAAAAATGATTACAAAGTCAAAGTTTCCCCTCCAATTAACTCAAAACATGGTGAGTTTACTGACTTTAATAATCAGCAGATTGAGCATCCTCGCAAGTGCACCATATGTAAACAAATTGT
Source organism: Oikopleura vanhoeffeni (assembly GCA_004367855.1). NCBI lineage: Eukaryota > Metazoa > Chordata > Appendicularia > Copelata > Oikopleuridae > Oikopleura > Oikopleura vanhoeffeni. The sequence continues at coordinate 1,679 of SCLH01062942.1, forward strand.
ATGCATCTGCGATTATGTTATTTCTGATTTTGATACATCTAACTACGAAATTCAAAATTATAAAGTTATTCTTTCAGTAAAAAATGATGCTGCTAAAAAGGTCACTCCTCCAATCGTTTCAAAAAATGGTGAGTTTCCAGACTTTATTGAATCACGGATAGTGAGTTCGCGCAAATGCACCAAATGCGACAGAGTAGTTTGTACCTGCGTGTACTTACTATCTAATCTTGACTTTCGAAATACAAAAACTCAAAAATTTAGAAATTTTTTTTCAGCTAAAAATGGTAAAAGCGAGAAGAAAGATACTGCGGATAAAGTCGCTAAAAAACCTATCAAGCGCAAAAGACCATTCAAGAACTCTCAAAAATCACTTGACCAATCAGTTGATGAAAAACAAAATCCGATTAAAAAAGTGAAGAGTGATTCTGATAGTCAAGTTCAAACCAGTATAAATATGGCAAATGAGCAAATTTTCGGCATTCCACCCCTTCCGACCCCCGTACCCCGTACCCTCCTCCCATCTTTGCCAGTAAACAGCCAGTTAAACATTTCCTCGGGTCTGACTCAACCAGAACTTAATTCTGCTCAATCATCAGAGAAATCTGATGATATTATTGAAATTTTGGAAGATGAGATGGAAAATGACCCACCACGTGATAAATCGGAATTTGAAATAAGACGCGATTTATGTATCAAGCGAAAATCAGTGGTTAAGCCTAAATATAAATTCAATATTAGCAAATTGTCTGATTATGATTTTTCGGAAAATGGAATCCATTCTAGTGTAGACTTTAGATCAACCAATCAAAATGCGTTGTCCGGTCCCATTGCCTTTTCAATTGTTATCAAAGATGAAATACCAGTTGAAGAGATTGTGTGCAGACTCATGCAAATCGATATCTCGGACAATTTCTATGATATTTTATGTGACAATCATGATATTCCGCATGGAAAAACTTTAAAATTCAAAGGCGAATTTTCGAAAATGCATTATCTCATGACTGTTTTTTGCTGGGCTCATGATATTTCCTCTCGATTTGATGTGAGCTATTACCTAAAAGATATGCCTAGTACTACAGTTCATTTCGCAAGAGTCCAGAATAAGGACACGAGCAAAATTTATTTCAACTTTATTAATGGAGATAAGTCAACTTTTGATGCACAAATTAGGTGGATGCAAACTTATATCCATAATTTAATCACGGCAAATGAAGTTTACACTGATTCTGCTGAGGAGTTCACAGCAATCAAAACCAAAAAAATTGAAAAATTTACCGGTCGTGAAATAACTGACATTTACAGATCAGCACTTAAAGTCATGGATCCTACAATTTCCCACAGAAATCTCTGGCTCGCGTCTAATAAACCCTATAATAATGCCTTCAAAATCTTGTTAAAGGGTAAGGATATGCGAAGTGTTCACTTAAAAATCCGTCTGGTTTGTGATCCGAGGAGATTTACTTTATCAGATACTGAATGGAGTGAAAAAATTCATGCGATTCGTGAGAAGCAAAAATACACCATTCATTTTCGGGATGATGTAAAAAACACGGCTCAGTTTGACATGATGAAAACCTTCACCCAGCAGATGCGAAGTAAAAATTTTAATGATAACTCGGTTTCAGTTGGACTAATCAGTGCTTTTAAAAATATCTCTACAACTGATACTAGATTCACTTTCGAAAATCTGCAGAATTATATCGACTCAAATATTAGAGCCGTTTTATGGCTTGATACGAGGGTTTTACTAAGCGAATTGAAAGCAGATGAAGCTCTCAGAAAATCCAACTTAATTGGCACGGGGGTTACAACTGTCAACAAAAATTTGGTCGATTTAGCAGATATTAGTAACATGAATATCAGAGAAGATGTTTCTACCAAATTAAGTCAAATTCTAACATGTCTTCAAAAAAATAACCTAGTTATTGACTCAGAAACCTCTGATATGAACATTATCTCATCTAATTTGGATACCGAGCTCGAAATTGAAAATAGGAAGACAATTAAAATTCAACACAAGGGCGAAACTAAATCCTTGACTTCAGCTTTTCAGGAAATTGAGGATAAAACCAAAATTTCAATTAATGATATGAAAAATGGGTCTGATCGCCAACAAGTTATTCTGAAAAATATGGCTGCACACAGCTCAACCTGGGCTGATAATCTTCCCCATCAATCAAATGATATCAGAAATGCTAACCGACTGAAGATTGGATCTGTATCAGAAGATCGTAATGACCCAGTTGCATGTAATCAAATCAAATCACCCTCTAACAAAAATAAAGGTGATTATTTATTTGATGAAATCCAACTGGATTTATCTTTTGCAGATTTTTCAGAATTCCCTATACTTTTGCCTAATTTTTCAAACCTTTTTAACGCCCGAACGTCTAAATCAACATTTTTTGACTCGAGTTTTTTCTTTGAGTCCGCTCCAGAAAATCAATTGACCCCTAATAACAGAGTAATTATGATTTATTCTGCAAAATACCTAAAACATTTTTCAAAAACTATAAATGCCAGTCACCCCCTTAAATTAATAAATTTTTTCGAGACTAAATTTTTTGCTGGTCAATCAATACATCGAGAAATGTGTCTTGATCAATTTAAACTAAATAATTTTTTCTTCCAAAAAACGAAATTTTCAATCCATAACCCCCTTAAAATAATATTGTCAGAATCCAGCGCATTTAATATAAACAAAATTCCTGTAAATCATACCTTTAATAACAGGATTTTGTTTTTAGATGATGCCATGGAATTAGAACAACATTCATTTGATGACTTTAACTCTCACACGCACGACGGTCCAATAAGTTTTGGTGACAGTGAAACGGAGTTACTCAGAAATCCTGATGAAGTATTTTTTCCCGGTACAATTAAGCTTAATACAAAGCATTCGAATGAAGTCAAGCAGCTCTCAAAAGTTGGCAATTATTTCAAAATTTATGACAGCAAACAAATCCAGTGTACTGAAAATAATGTTGAGCTCTCTAAAATTGCAATTCGAAAAAGGGAGTCACTTATTGCATATTGCACTATCGCCAATAAAAATGAATCCAAAACAATGAATAAAATTAGTGATACGAAGTATCGTAACTGGGTTATCCAATACACCAGTCTCATTTTTGCGGAATGCAAGTCACTTTTTGACAACCTTGACAAAATTGTATGGGATCAAAATTATTCGAAGGAAACTTGTCGACATGAACTTTCGATTTATTTAAATGGGCTGGCTGCCCTAAATAATCAAAAAAGTAATAGTGATTGGGTAATCTACCTTATTACGGAAAACATTGACTCTGACTGTTTCCTTCCAATTCCGGCAAGCACCAACTTATTTATGAAAATTGCCACTATTTATGAAGCCGGGTTTTCCACAAAATGGATTGTTCATTATTGGAAAGACGCTAGAGTCAAGGCATTTTTATTAGTTCTTCATTCTGACATTATAGCCACAAAACTTGAAATTGTGATTGGTTTAAATGTCCTTGATGCTAGTAAGATGTCTGAGTTCGAAGTCTTGAAAAGTTCTCTAACCACACATCAACTTACGAAGAACAATGCACTTAATGCTAGACTTGCGATAAAGGATAGAAGTCTTCAGACCTCAATGATGTCATTTCTCACCCCAAATAATCAACATAGTGTAAATAATTATAAAATTGAAAATATTCCGTTAAAACGTTCACCAGATGCAGGGATTAATCAACCAACAAATTTAATTAATGATGATTCCCTCGTATGGTTGTCTGATTCTGCCACTCAGGAAATCTCCCCTCGCTTAAAACAGTCATTGGGTCCAATAAATATTTTCGATTTCTGCCCTGACCAACTTGAAATTAAAAATCCTGAAAAAATGTCTGATTCGAATCTCGAGGATTCAATAAAATCTAATGATGAAAATTTTAATAACGACAACCCGGTTTCTCAGGATCAACAAAATTTATGTGAAAATAATGTAGATCTTGAAAATCAAGAGTCTACTAGAATTCATTGCTCAATCCGATCAGATTTTGAAAACAGTGGTTTTATTTCTAATGACAACCCGGCTTCTCATGATTTACAAAAACATAATTTTTTTGGAAAAAAAATAATAACTTTTGATGACAACACGGATTCTCAAGAATTTAAAAATTCTCATTTGAATGACAACCCGGTTTCTCGAAGTCTACAACATTTTTGCAACAATAATGTGAAAGTTGAAAATCTAGAATTAATAAATGGTCGTTACTCAATCAGTTCAGATTTTGCGAACAGAGATTTTCTTTTTAATGACAACCCTGTTTCTCATGATTTACAAAAAAATAATTCTAAAATAATTTTTGATGACAACACAGATTCTCAAAAATTTAATTCTCATTTGAACACTGTAGAATCTGAGATCAAAAATACACCTGCAATTATAGATCATAAACCTAGTACACGCAGTTTTCCAAATTATACAGATCAGCAGGATGTTTTGGTTGAAGATCTAGGGCCCTGTAGTGCCGTATTTAGTAAGAATGAAGTTTTGGAAATTATTAATGAGATACAGGGTGACACAGATTCTGAAGATAATATCATCTCTGTTGATAATATAAGACCTGATGATTTGTTAAAAGTTTTTGAGGGGGATGAGATTTCCAATTTAAATGCAATACAGTCAGTTGCATATCATAATGAACTAGCCAATAAAATGGCTTATGATGATAAAGTCACTGAGTCTGATCGCATTGAATTTTATGGACAGTTTTTTGACTATACAAATGTCACGTGCCCAGACAAAAGAGCTATTTATGACTGTATTGCCCAAAAAGAGCAAGAAATTTATGAATCTTTTAGGGACAATGAACTTCGTGAAAGCATGAGCCTGAATCCGACATTAGTTAGTAACAAGGAAAAGGTCAGAATGAACATAGGAAAAGTTGAAACAGATTTTGATATCGGCCATTTTTTCACTAGTAAAGATGCATATATAAATAGTGAGAAATCTGACCTTTATAGAGAAATGTTTAGACAATCGTGTACAAAAGCGAATTTTCCTGTTCCGTCTGAAACGCTTAGAATACCGCAGAAATACACTGATAAATATTATTCTCTGCACAAAAAACCTGTCAACGTTGTTTATTTAAATGATACTAATCAAGTATCAGTCTCCCATGAGCACGCAAAACTTTTAAATGACACCCTTGCAGAAAAAATCAAAAATGAAGCACTCCCAGTTTTATACTGTAATATAGGTCGTTTAAATTCAAATAAACTACACACCCTAGTAGAAAATTATCCGGATGTTAAAATTTTTGGTTTATCTGAAGCAAGGCTCAATAAAGGATATATTGACTCGGGCAAACTATTACCACCAGGTTATGTCGTTTTTTCCTCTCCGGTTGACAAAATGGGTTTAGTTCACTCTATATTTTTAGTAGCTCGTGAATATGCCCAGGATGTAGTTCAAATTGACTCACTAGGATCGCTTGTAACTATCTCCCTAAACTCAGGGAACAAAAAGTATTTCTTCACCTGTTGTTATGGTTTTAATAAAGGCAGTGAACTTTTCAATAAAGGGTATAATAAGGGTTTTTCAAATTTAAATTTTCAATATTCGGAATTTTTGCGCTGGATTAAACTGGCCAATAGTAACTCTCAGAAAAACCCACACATTTTTGGGGGAGATTTTAATTTGGACTTTCATAGTCCGAGATATAAAGAAGAGCAAATTGTAGGCGAGATTAAAAATATTTTGTTTGATTATAAAAATAATATTAGAAAAAATATGAAAACACATTGCAATCATCTCTCAAAAACTCCAAGTTGCATCGATTATATTTTTTCAAAAAATATTAAGCCAATGAAATTTCAGCTTCGTGATTTAAATTCGAATATTGATGATGGTCATAAAGCCTTGCTATTTTTTCTGCCTGTAATCATGAAGGACGACTGTTTTTTAAAAGTAATAGCTAGTAGAACTCCTGCACCTAAACTGAAAATATTTCAAGCGCTTATTGCTAGCTGGCCTGTCTTCATGGATAATATGAATTCAGATCGAACAGATATTTTTAAGGGTGAAAAAAACGTAATATTTTTGTCTGCTATTTCTAACCTCCTTGAGCCCGAGACTGTTAAAACACTACCGATGTCCAAATTTATACCCTCTATGGCACCAGACACGGCTGAATGGAGTCGTCGAATCAGCTGCCTGAAATATTGGCGCGCTGAGCTCTTAAAAAATGGTAGACATAATTCTAGGGAGAAATTTGAAGTTGACAAATCCATTAAACAGGCCAATTTTCAGCATAGAAAAACATATAGGCGCGATAAACGAATACTATTAATGGGTAGTTTTCAAGACAAATGTATTAGTATGAACGATATCTGGAAAGTTATTGAAAAATATACTGACAATTTAGACTCCTTCTATAATGCATCTGAGCTAACAGCCGACAGCCTAGCTAAGTGTATTTACGACTTGCAACATAAGGGGAATGACTATGAGCAAATTAGTGAAAATAAATTAACGGAAATTTTTGAAAATACTGTAAGGATCCCTGGCCCTCAATTTGAACTAAAAATCCCGCCTTGGTCTGGTAATAGTACTAAAGACTCAATTAAAAAATGCGTGCAGAGGGCTAAAAAAACAACCAGGGGTAAGGACTCAATTAATGGTCGATTTTTAGATGCTATGCCGGTCTGTTATCAACCAATCATTGAAAACCTGTTTAGAACCAGTTTCAAAGAAGGTATTTTCTTTAAAACATTTTCTACCAATAAGGTCACATGCATTGACAAATCTAGTGACATTAAAGATAGAAATAATCCGAGAAAAAAACGACCAATAACTGTACAAGATGCCTTGGGGGGGTGCCTGGAGCGGTGTTGCGCAGCTCAATTTCAAGAATTTTGTGAAAAAAATAATGGATTTGAGGACTGGCAACATGGCTTCAGGCCCTGCCGTAGCTGCGCTACTGCATTCGCGGCGTTTGTTAGGGGGGTCCATACTAGTAAATACAAATGCACTGCTTCCGTCTTTTTGGACGGAAGCAATGCATTTGGCGCTCCTAAACATTATAAAATAATGGAGTTACTGGCCGAGCGAATTTCACACAAGCCGACTTTTGATTGGTTCAAAACGTTTCTGACCAATAGACGGTATTTTGTTAAACATCTAGCTGAAAACTCAAAAACATATGTACTCCCTAATAATGGCGTACCTCAGGGCTCTTGTAATGGTCCGGGAATATACTGCTTCGTTAACAATGAAGCTGAAAAAATATTGAAAAATTTTAATTCAGATACTCATTCCATAATAAATTATGCGGACGATAGCACCCTGCTGATACATGCTGACACCTGGGCTGAATGTGAAGCTAGAGCTAATGTTTTTACAGAAGCTATTGTAGAATGGTTAAAATCGATTGATATCTCAATAAATAAGACCAAATCCTTCTATATGCGTTTTGGTAAGAATCTTAATGACAGTTTTAATCTTGAAATCGAGGGTAATGTTATAGAACAGGTTAAAGAATTTAGATTTTTGGGTATTCGGCACAATGATAAACTAGATATTTCCCCTCAATTAAGTCATATTGAATCAAAGTTTAGGGCAAGTACTGTTCTTACCCATACTTTGAAAGATTTTGGTTGCAAAAAACAAATTAAAAATGTAATCATGTCTTACGCCATGGGGGCTTTTCAGCATGGACTAGCGGTTTCTAAACCACTTACAGTATCGGAATCTTCTAAGTTACAGTCTAAATTAAATAAAGCCCTTAGGGCAATCTATAACATTCGGCCGAAAAAATCGGAAATTGATGGGACTTACTATAGTATGTCACAATCTGAATTATTGGAAATTTGCGAAATGAGAAGTTTAACAAATGACCAGGAAAAACTGGCAGTTACACTGATTGACGGAATTATTCAAAATAAAACGCCAAAAGCTGACTATGATATTTTAGTTAAATGCATGAGATTTCCTGATAGCTCAAATTATGAAAATCCTTTTCTTGAAAAAAGTGCACAAACTAATCTCACTGTTTTTGACCCCTTCAAAAATAAGTTCAAAAAAGACTACATCCAAAAAAGAACTTTGGGCTTAAGGGACGTCACTTTCCATTTACCTAAAGATCTTGAAGATATTCCCAAAGGGAAAATTAATTTAACCTTCCCATATAATAAATTTGAAATCTTAAATAGATTACCGGCCCGGATACGATCAAATTTTGGATTTTACAGCAATAAATCAATAATTAAAACGTATTACAATAGTCTATGTCAACATAGGATTAAAAAAAAAGGTGATTTATGGTGCAATAGGTGCAAGCATCTATGTACTAAAAATAATAATGTTTATGATTTTGTTAGATCGGCCTTTCATAATAATAATGTAAATGAAATTAAAAAGACCCAGAAAATAGGACTAATAGAGATTTTAGAGCCTGAGATATACAGAGCCGTTTTAGATGTCACTGCCTTTTCTGAAGTAATTATAAGATCGATTACAAACGGACACTTTTTTGAGTCCTATGACTTAATGTTACAGGAAGTTCTAGATAAACATAGTACGGAGGAGAGAAAAAAAATACAGCCTCACGGATCTGGTTTATCTAACACTGACCAAGGAAAATTATATTTTACTAATGGTGAAGCACTTTATATAAAAAATGAGATGCGGGTTGAACACAATGCAAATTGTGTTGATTTAAATCCGATGACTATGAATGAATATGTTTCATTCGCTATTTTACAGTTCAATATTATAAAAAATGGACTCCCTAGACTAGACGGAAATCGGATTTATAATTCCCTTCATCACCTTAGAAGAGTTGAAGGATCAAAATTTGACTAGAAAAGGGAACATAGATTTAACCGATTGTATTTGCTGTCTAATTATAATACGACATGTTGTATTTTTTATAAGCATATATGTTTTGGAGATCAAAGTGTTTTTTTTCCCTTCTCTAAAAAAATATCCTAACACTGCTCATTTTCGGAAAACCTTTAATAGTAAAATGTATGTTTTTATCCTTGGGCCCTTATTAAAAACAATTTTTAACAAAATGTTAAGCTCCTTTTTTGAGCTTGAAATAGAGTTGCTGTCAAATGTTCAATCCCCATACTTGAATAGTTGGGTTTGCCTCTCCCCTCTTCCTCAGAATGAATACAGTGCCCCAGTGAATATCGTTAAATCTAATAAATATGAAATTTTTTTCTCCGAATCAGAAACTTAAGGTTTAAACAACACAACTTCTAGACCAGCTCTCACTCTTGTGTGAAAATAGTTTTTTTCCTAAACAACAAAATAATGTTTGGGATAAACAGTTTTCAAGTACAGATTGTTAATGCTGAATCACTCTGGAACTGTGAGTTTAGACAAATACATCATAATCTCTCTCACATGCACCCCCTTAATACCTGATACTAAGTGTTTATAATAAATGATATTTACCAACAACCCCCTTAATCTTATTATTATTTTTTTTAACTATTTTAAGTTTTTTCTGGTCTCATGATAAGTTACAACTATAATGCACTGAATCTGGGTCTAAAGGGATTTTGTCGGTATTTTGAGAGTTTTTGATAGTTTTTATAGTTTTTTCTTTCGTGTTTTTTTTCTCGGTATTCACGATGGCGCTGTCAGACAATGGACTCTGGAGAGTTGGTGAATCGCTACTTCCTGGTATTGGTTAATGGACGATGATGGAGAATCTCAAATAAAAATTTGAAAAATTTATAAAATGAAAATTACTGTGCCCCGTGTCTGCAAAACTTTGAGATAAGTTCCTAAAAAATCGGCTGGTGGATATATTTAAAAATTGATATGTAACCCAGCCCGTTTAACAGGCATGGGACAAGTCAGGCGTCATTGTGGTTCGGTGTGAGTTAATTCAATTACAATTAATTATAATCTTATGAGAAGGAGTATGGTTACCTTCACGAATAACATACTTCAATGTATAAGCAAAACGAAGGAGCCCGCTCTACTAGTAACAAAAATCACAAAAAGCAAACTAATCTAAAAAAAAACAGTAAATAGCAACAAATAACAAACATACAGAATACAAAGTTTTTGTACTGAAAAAATGTTGTAGACATTTCGGCAACAAAAAAATCATTTGCCTAAAGATAAGTTGGCGAATGTTCACGTTTTGGACTTAATTGCCACCTTATATGCACTAATCCTAGAAGCATGAAGTTTTGTGCTGAAAAATTGTTAAAAACATTTCAGTACAAAAAAACTGTATCCCCAAATGAATCTTTGTTGTTATAAATTACCTATTTAAGCTGTATACAGTAAACACTACCTAGCTACGAAGGCAGTCCGCCGAAAGCTCCAATAAAATAAAATATTAATTTATATGGTGAACCATCGGTCCCAAACACCTCAAAGTCCCGACCTAACTGGAAACTGAGGCGGTATGCATTGATTCTGGAAAACATAGACCAAAATGACATTTAAGTTAAGGCCATTGCAATTTCGACTTCAAGATAGCTCCGCATCGGCACATACGAATTTGTGTTAATTTTGGTTCAAAATACAAAATTATTTTGCCTATTGCACCAAAAAGTCGGGTTTTTTATTTCTCGGTTTTGGCAAAACCATTTAACCTGAAATCGTTTGATTAAACGGTTAACATCAAAAAACAGACTCTGTACTTGAATAAAGAATGCATATTTGCATCTGGACCCAAATTTCAAAAAAATCGGAGCTTGAATTTGAAATGAAAAGACATCACATTTATTTTTTAACTGACTATATAGATAAGTTGCCTCGGAATATTTTTAAATATTTCTATTTCGTTTCCTCAGATTGACGATCAAGTTCCACCAATAAGGAAATTTAGAATCAGGATCAAACGTGACCGTGAATCTGAAGGACAAGAGATCCTCTCTTTGGATATAATATTGACGGTGGAAAACCCTAGTTTAAGTTGTGAAGTAGATGCTTATGGCAACAAAATATTGACGGTGGAAACCCCTGGTTTAACTTGTGAAGTAGAGACTTTTGCCGACAAAATTTTTAACGAAAAATCGGAAGTGAACGAAGATGGAACTTTAGAATTGCCATATCTGTTTTATATATCTGATGGACAACGAAAAGGATCTCTTATTTTTCATGTAAAAATCGAAAAAAAGTGTTATGAATATCATTTGGGTCATGTCAGAAAAAATACATGTGTAATGACTTGTAATTATAAAGACTGCAAAGCACGGTCAAGATTAGCACTTCGGTCAGAATTCATATCGAGAAAACCTGGAAAAAGAAAAACTTTATTTTTTATAAATCGAGATGATCCGAATTTGAAGAATTTGTCGAATTGGAAAGTTATTAACTATAACAATCATCATTTGCATTCTGAAAGGCAGGGTTCTCGATTTAAAATTCGAATACAATTTTAGCTTTTTATCTAAAAATAACTTACCGCCTGAGATTAAAGTGTCGTTGAAACCAAAAGTGGAACGTGGTTCTAATATAGTAGTACTCATAGGCTTAAGGGGGTGGTGAAAGCAAATTAGATATTTTTGAATCG
>SCLH01062943.1:0-17045 GCA_004367855.1 Oikopleura vanhoeffeni
GATGCTGGTGGTCCCAAAATTTTGGGCTAAAATAGAACAACTGCTCGTCCTTATAGAGGACCTGGCAAACTTTTTGAAAGAATGGTTCGTCCTTGTACGAGCACCACGGCAAACTTTTCCACCAAAGTGCTCGTCCTTAGGTGCGTCCTTATAGAGGCGTTGCGTAATTATACAGCTTATGTTAAAATTTGGGTTTATTTCAAAATAAAACCTGGGAGGAGATAAATTTTCCGTTTTGGCTTAGGTGCTCTTGTGCCGCTTATGTGTGGAAGGAGTGTGGTCATACAAAAAAAATTTGGCATATTTTTTTCGCAAGTTGAAGGCTAGTTCTACAAAGTGGCTCATCTGAATGATATCCTTGAAGCCCTGTTTGGTTGATATTTCATCGAGAATATGTCAAATTAGGGACCGGGATACCCTTAAGATTCAGATGCAAAAACCGTTTGTCGCTATAGCTATATAATAGTCTGGTTCTCTCAGAACATAAACCCTTTAAATGGGCCAACCGAAAAAAAGCGACCCTAGCAATTTGATGCTATTTGTAGACCTCAAAGTAACCTAAAAATAGTACGACCGCTACCCTCTTAATGCTGGACACGCTACGCTACACATAGCTTAAAAAGTTATAATCCAAAGAATGACCAAAATGTATATTTAGGGTGCGTCGAGGTATGAAAACTAAAAGAGTTCATGAAAAATTATTTTGCGATTCTTTTCTGTCATCTTGTCTTCAGAAAATGAGTTTTTGAGAACATCATCGAGAGCCCTTACTTTGATTATTATCATACACGATTGCAATTTCATTATTGTTTAAAAATAGGTTCCAAAATTTTTTATTGATTTGCAGAAAAATGCGTAGGCACAATTTTATTGCTTATAAATGTTTTTTTTACCTTTTATTAAATGTTTGGAATTGTTTCGGACTTCGAGTTATCTCAACCGGCCCAGTAACTATATCATAATCATCAATAACCCCGCCTATTTGAATCCATTTATTTTCGGAATCCCAGATCATGTACCAGTTATCAATCTCATTTTTTTCCATTCTAAATTATAAAAAAAATTAATTTTAATTGAAAAAATATAAATTTAATATAGAAAAATAAAATTGTTTTAAAAGGCTTTTTGAACAGATTCGAGAGCCTGCTGACATAACGAGTCTAGAAATCCATCTCCGCCAAAATCTAGTTCTATCTTGAAAGGTAAAAATATCTGTTTAAAAAAATTTCCTCAGGTTTATAACTTATACTTTATAAGACATAAAAATGGGCGGCCGTATTTTTCATAAAATTTCTACATCTCGTGTATTTTTGGTGACGGACCATCATCTTATGATGTAATAATGTGGATTTTTTTAGAACGCAGCGACGAAATCAGGGCGTCTAATAAACGCACTTCCCTGTAGCATTTTTTGTACTTAAAATATTTGGTAGAAAAAATTGGCAGTGTAGCGCGGTATCATTCGCATGAACTAACAATTTTTTAAATTAAAAAAAAATTGGAACCACAAAAAAATTTAAATTTAAAGAAAAAATTTAAACAACAGAAAAAATTCATGAAAACCTCAAATTTCGTATTTTGATATTCTTATTTTATGTTCGAGTTTGCAATTAACGTTTGCTGTAACAATTTTGGCGCGAAATTGAAAATAATTAAATCGGTTGATTTTGGCGCCAAAATTTAAACCACCATCATTGTCGCAAAATTTTCAACTTTTTACCCTCCTGTGAGATTACAAGCAAAGACTTTTTCTCCGTTAACTGTGATAAAACAAGCATCCCGAAATGAGACCTGTTCAAGAGTAACAGAATGTCCATCACATTTTAATTGATTCATCAAACCAGTCAAACGATTTGTACGATGATCGATTAGGGAACATGCCTTGTAAGGCCCATAACTAATTATCACATTTGCAGTTTTTGGCATTCTAAATATATTTAAAAGTTAAATAAAATCAATTTATAAAAATATATAAATTAACGTAAAAAAATTTTTGAAAAAGTTTACAAACTATTGATCTAAAATCTGGGTTGTATAAAAAGGGAGAAGGTATTACCAGCATGGAAAAATTTAAATTCTATAACGGCAAAAAATCTAATTTTTTTATGAGCAAATTACAATTCTCGAATTTTTTTCATAAAATATTCGTCTTCAAAAAAGTGAGAGACGGTATCGAAAATTTGTCAAAATTTAAGTTCTTTCTGAATTGTTTTTGCTACTTTCCACGCTAAAGATATCGCCGCCTCTGCTGTCTTTCCTTCATTTTTTTTATTTTAAAATTGCTGGTAAACACAAAAAATCCTGTTTACATTTAAGTTCCCAAAAAAGTCTGTAAAAAAACAAAAAAATCGAAAAAAAAAATCCGCTTGTAATGAAATTTGAAAAAAATATATGCGTAATAAACCTTCAACCCATTTGGTTGCGCTGAAAATCATCTCGCCAATACTAAATATATATAGAATATCTTTTATAACCACACAAAATCAATAAATTCACACCTAAAGTGTTACCGAGGTCAGAGGTTAAAAAACGATTTTTTTATTTTTCAATAATAGATTTTATCCAGGGAATAACAGCCGAAACTTCCGCAAATCCGGTAGGGGCGTTTGGAGCACAATCCATTGATGCCCAGCTGGCGACTCCCACGATAACAAATTGATTATATTCCTTTCCTCTGCAAACTAGGGGACTTCCCGAATCTCCATTGCACCCAGAATTGTGGCCATTATAGCCTAAGCAAAAACTAGATTCATCGAGAAGCTGTTCATATTCACCACAAACTTCGTTAACTAAACATGTATGTCAAAGTTTTTGTAAGAAGTTTGCTCAAAAACATATTTTTGGCACAAACTAACATAATTTATGTTACATAAATCATCAGACGACAATCTTTTGAAAACAAAGTGTTCTAAAATTCCGGAATTTTTTATTCGGGTTTAAAAAAAATATTGCCAGAGGTTTTCTCTTGCAAAGTTACCCAAATGATTATTTAAAAATTCTCTTATGGGCCATAAGTTATGGATAGGGTGCACCAGCGGGAACCATACAGACTAAATTACCGTTAATGAAAATTTTTTTTGCGTTCTGGGGATTATCGTCACCGAAAAAACCATTCCGAGCAAATTAAAAAAGATTTAGTCCCCCAAGTGGTCAGAAAATGAGTTATAAACCCTCGTTCTCAGCACTAACTTGTATTTAGATCATTATCAAAATTGTTCAAAAAAAGTTTGCGTCATTTTGACAAAAAAAGCGTAGGCGAAAGATTTTAAATTTGCTCCCAAAAAATTCACAGGTCCAATTTTTTATCTACATTTTGTATACTGTGAACAATTTCAGGAGAAAACGAAAAAATAATTTACCCCAGCTTACCGTCCCCAATTCGAATCAATAAGGTTGTTTTTTTAGGTAGAATCTCAGGAATAGTAGTTCGTAATCTCTGGAAGACATTTTACTTCTGACTTTTTTCATAGCATGTTCGACCAACCGTAAATTGAGTTAACCGCGAGCAAAATTTTTTTTTGAAAGTCCTATTTTCTTTTCGCCTTATTTCAAAACAACGTCATTTTTGGAATGTAACAAGCCCAAGGGTGGTGAGCAAGATGTGGTAATGAATTTCCGACTGTGGCTGTAAATCGACAAAAAAGTGCGCGAAATCGAAAATTTCGAAATGAAAGTGAGAATTAGACCAATTTAAATGCCACCAAAAGATTCCTTGGGTACGGTTTACTGGAAACGTATATTAGCAACTATGGTCTGATTATAATCACAGCGGATTCTAGAAAAAAATTAAACTTTTTCATCAAATTAATTTTTGATCTCTAGCACCGTTTCTGTTCAAAATCAGACCATGTTGCTAATATCGTTTCCAGCAAACCGTACCCAAGGAATCTTTTGGTGGCATTTAAATTGTCTAATTCTCACTTTCATATTCAAATTTTCGATTTCGCGCACTTTTTTGTCGATTTACAGCCACATTCGGAAATTTCTTACAACATCTTGCTCACCACCCCTTGGGCTTGTTACATTCCAAAATGACGTTGTTTTGAAATATGACGAAAAAGAAATAAGACTTTCAAAAAAAAATTGCTCGCGGTTAACTCAATTTACCGTTGTCGAACATGCTATGAAAAAAGTCAGAAGTAAAATGTCTTCCAGAGATTACAACTACTATTCCTGAGATTTTTATAAGATGTTGTTTGAAGGAAATAAAAAGTTATGAAGCTTTCCGAAAAAGCCTTTCCAGCCTATACAACCCCCTTAAGTGGTCCTACCCCAAAAAAAAGTGACCTAACCGGTATTTTCACCGGCAAAAAAAACGATTTTTCAAATTTTTATTTTTCCCCCAAAGGGATTCTGCTCCCTTTTTTCGTTGCTATCAATAGTTCAAAAATATAAAATTTGCACGCTGCGCATCCTACTTATGGAACCTTTTACGTTTTCTACAAGAGGGTGTTCCATTACAAAAAAGTAACCTTGTCATTTATTCTCTTTAAAAATTAATATTATTATCTTTATGCTGTACGCGACATCTCTCATTTAAACTTTTAACAAATTGGGCCATTTCAAATGGCTTATTTGAAAATCAATCCAAAAATTTCAATTCCTCGAAATTGGGACAAAATAATTCTGCTCGGCAAGCCACCTGTTTTGTCACACCTTAAAAGTAGTGAGAACACACGGAATTTCACCAGTTCTTATGATATATTACAGTGGGTTACCTGTTAAGTCACCCTTTTTTCAAAAGTAATTTGGGATCGCCACTTAATTTTTTGTTAACTTCTAGAAAAAAAAATTGCGAGAAATAATGATAAATTAAGGGTATCCCGGTTCCTACATTTTCTGCAGTTATTATGTCATTTCTTTTGAGCCCACTTTCGAAAAAATCGAAGCACAAATTTTTCCACGTGACCTTGAAAAATTCATATTTTGAGTTTGGGGTCGAAATTGCAAAAAAACGCCACTGTAAAGTTTTGTATACTAATTATACAGGTTATGTTAAAATTTAGGTTAATTTCAAAATATAACCTCAGAGGAGTAGGAAGTTCGGTTTTGGCTTAGGTCTCCTTGTTTCGCTAATGTGTCTGGGGGTGTATTCATGTAAAAAAGTTTTGGCAAATTTTTTTCGCAAGTTGAACTAGTTCTACAAAGTGAGTAATCTGAATAGTATCCTAGACACTCAGTTTGGCTAATATTTTATCGGGAATATCTCAATTTAGGGACCGGGATACCCTTAATTTCATTTTATAACCAGAAATTCGAGTGGACAGTAAAATGTCGACTTTTCCAAAAATTATCATTATGTAAAATGTCGGCAATTTTTCGAGCAATTCCGACATTTCACACCCACAATAGTGCACTCAGCGGTGTAAGTTAAAAATTTCAGCAGGTTTTTTTGGTATATGCAGGCTGTCACCTTTAAATTTGGGTAGAAAATACGAATCTTGAGTATTGATCGTGTGATTAAACATTTTTTGTTATTAATTTTTGAAATTCATTTTTTTTTAAATTGGTCGACATTTTAGAAACTTCGAAATTTCAGTCCACATTTTATTTTTCGCCGTTTATTGCAAATGCACCGATTTTGTTAAGTTTTTGGCAAAAGTCGACATTTACGGTCCCTCCCGAAAATTATATTATTACCTGCTTAACTTATTTCCCACCGAGTCAAAAAGGGGTTTACTAAAAAATTTACTTTTTAAAATTATTTTTCGAAAAAATGACCTGGGTCTAGACTCTAGAGTTAGTGGTTATTCAGGTTATAAATTGAAATAAATTACCTGTAGCCTTGCTTTCTTGTAATACATCTGCATACATTTTCGGACTTGCTTCTATTCTTCCCCATCCAGCAAGCCAGCATTCCGATCCGATAAATTTTTTACCTTCTTCTGGCAAACAAATGGGCGTTAAATAGTCTCCAAATTGAATTTTCTCAATTGTTTGTATAATTTGAAAGTCAAAAGTCCACGTTCCCATTTGTGTCGCCCGTGCACCAGGATGGTTGAAAACCTTTTTTCCCCCATAAAATTTTGCGACTGTATCCGATTTTTTGTGATCCCGATAAACTGTCCCAGTAACGATTCGATCATATCTCACATGAAAATGACAATGGGCCGCCGTCAGGACAAAATTGTCATTGAGAACAGCGCCACCACAATAATGATGGCCACTTTTTGTCCGAAGGGCAACGAGCCAAGGATACCGGCCTAATTTTTCGACATCATTTCCATTGACAACAATACTGGTGAGGGTGTGCGGTATTTCGACGAGAATTTCATGGTCAGATTTTTCAACATTTGGGCGAACTAAATATTCGCTTATCGCGCCGATTGATAAGGAATTTGATATCCCACAGGTTTCGGATTCGATAAATTTTGCAGATATAGGCAAAGTTGTTAATTTTTTTGTGGTTTTTGTTTGTGAAGTTGTTGTTTGTAAAGTTGTTGTTGTGGAAGTTGTTGATTTTTCCCGTATACTAGAGGTTGTAGTTTTGGTTGTCGTAGAAATTATAGTTGTGGTTTTCGTATTCATTTTGTTTTTTGTCGACGTTGTTTCTTTGGTTTGATCAGCTACATTTATGATGCAATGATACTGAAAATTTTCGTTAGGATCGACAAATTTTTTTTGGTTTACCAAAGTTAACTTTTATAAAAGCGAGAAAAAACTGAATGCCGATATTATTTTTCTACTTCACCGGATTTTCGGTAATTGACCGGTGAAAATCAAAAGGTGGTTCTGAGACAACACATGCTTCGAGGCTATTTTTTGGATATCTATTACGGGGTCCTCTGGTCATTTCTAGCCACTATTTTGGACAAATTTTTAAACAATTCGGCTTTTGAAAACGACTCATCCGATTAAGTTTTTAATAGCTCAAACTGAGCACAATTATCTAGTGAATAAGAAGGCAAATAAATTAAAGTCTTCATCAGATTTTTTTTTGAGATTACTGAAATTTTTAAATTATCAGTTTTTGTGAAAATTTTTAAAACAATGGTCTGATTCGGAGTATTTTTTTATAATTATTTTTCTCTGAATATGTGCTTAGTTTGAATTATCTAAGAACGCAATTCGAATGAGTCGTTTTTGAGAGCCAAATTTTTTAAAAATGTTGGCTGAAAAAGTGGCTAATAATGATCAGAGGACCCCGTAATTGATATAGTACAACTTTTCGTCAGAAATATTTTTTTTTCATTTGACACACCTAAAAAATTTTTAAAACTAATTTATTTGACCCCGGAGGTGTAAAATTACAAAAAAATGGCACGAAAAGTAGGACTGAATGCGAGAAAATTTGTCTCGAAGCATGTGTTGTTTTCCAGGACCGACCTTTTCTTTTGGTCTTTAGGTTTATTTGGCTGCAAAAATGTATTTCCTCAAAAATAAATAAGCAAAAAGTTCGGTCTCGACAAAATGTTTGCGTTTTTTATGCAATTTTAAAATTTAATAATGAACAAAAATTAGTGGAATGTATCGTATTTTTCATCTAAATTCTTACCATACAAAATTGATACCAATAATATTCCTTTGGTAATTTTTCTACACATTTCTCCAGACAAGTCTCTCCGGGTACAATGAGGTCTGATATCGACGATATATTAATAATTGTATGGCCTTCAGCATTCTCTAAAAAGACAAAAAAATGAAAAGCTAAAATTATTAAAAAATCCATTTTCTATTTTTATTCGATTTTTCTGTTTTCGAAATATTTTTGTTTAAATTGAGTAGAAGCGATTTGACTTTTTTTGAAAAACAGGAAAATAAATTATAAGGGGGAATTGTTAAAAGAAAAAAACAAAAATATGTTTTGAATAGGATACAGCTACTGATTCCTTATTTTTGTCATGATTTACAAAATGAGCACCTCCTTACGAGTGAGCCATCAAGGGTTGGCGGCGGTAGGAATAATGTCTAGTAATTTAAGCTAAAAATGAATTAAAAAAAACGATTTTCACCAATATGACCAAAATTTTAAGATGTTGGGCGTTTTATTTTTCGAAAAATCGTCATTTACAACAATATTTTGCCGAAAAAGGCCGTTGTCCGAAAAAGGCCGTTCTACGATACCCCCGTCATTTCCATTCATCGAAAGAACAAAAATTGATGAAAATCAGCCAAAAATCACGAAGAAAAAGTTTTGCCCGAAGTTTTAGTTTTCCAAATTAGAATGTAAGCATTTGTCGATATTTATTCCTATTTTTTTTTTAAATTGGAATTATAGAATTTTTTCTATTTAATTAATTAATAAATAAAAATTAAAAAAATTTGGAAGCTTAAAAAATTGTTTTCGAAATATTCAAAGCTAATTCTCGTCGAAGTTCTCATAAATTATCTCAAAATATCACGATCATAAAGGCACATGTTCTCGAAATCGCCTCATACAGTTTCCTACTGATACGCTGATAACTCACATTTACGGGGTTAAATAAAGATTGATTAAAATTAAATATAGGTGGGGAACGAGTAAATTTTGCTCAATTTATATTGCTGTTAGCTTTTTAAGAAGTTTTATTTGGTAAAATCACAAGGCGTTTCGTAATTAAATTTTTTTCAGTAATAATCCAAAGATTAATTTTTAGAAGTCAATAAATCATTTTTTGCGGGTTAGTTTAATTTCCTGAAATTTGATGGGTCCTGTGAATAAATAAGTCTGGAGAATCTAACTTTATACATAATCACTCGTTTTATATTGGTTACGAAACATGTGCAGTTTATTATAGATACAAATATATAAAATACAAAAATGGTGGGGAATCCGGACCAAGCTAATGTTTTTTTTTAACATTTTCGGGTTCAAACACAAAAATGATGTCTTAGTCGAATTTCAAGGTCAACCCATTTTTGAATTAGAAATAATTTTTCGTGAACAGTTTTAATTTTTGGTTCGTTTTTTAGAACTTTATTTTATCTTGGTTAGGTAGCGCGGAACTGGCACATAGGATCGGTTTGAAATCAGTCAGCATACAACTTTTAAAACAACTTGTGTCTCTAGAGCCGATTTTTTCGATTTCCGTTTATTTACCGGAAATCGGCTTTACACTTTGTAGTTTTAAAAGTTGTGTGCTGACCTCAAATTTCGAAACGATCGGATTTACAAGTTCCGAGCTATCTCACAATAAAGTCGATAAAGTTCTAAAAAAGAATCATAAGATTTTTTATAGACTCTTTATATAAGAACAATTTCTAAGCATGCTCCCGGTTGAGCTATAAAAGTGCCAGGTTAAAAATTAGGTTGAACCGGTAGAATGTAATATGACACCAAGGGCTAAAATATTTTGACCATAAAACAAGTCTTATACAAAAACACAGCCCAACAGTAAAGTGGCCATCCGTTATAGACCACAAAAAGCTATAGAATAGTTGGTTTTTAATTAGGCAATATTTAAAATTTAAAAAGTCAATTCATTTTCAAAATCAAAGAAAATTCTGAAAAAGATAGTATGTAATATTTCAGAACTATCTTATCAGTTGCAGGGTCCTACAAAACCCATTTAAAAATTAATAAGAATAGAAAATTCATGTTTTTTATTCGGCGTATTTATATATAATTTTATTAATTTTCGCTGTATTTTAATCGATCTGTCTACGAGTTGAATCGACGAAGTTTTTAAATTAAGGTGCTACTTTTTCAAGAGCAACCGCCATTTTTGGCTTCTGAATGCTATTCCCTTAAAACTACAGGGTGTAAGGTTTTTCCCTTCTTTTTTCCAAACTGGTTACACTTGATTTCCGCCGTTTTGATTGGTTGAATCTGAGAAAACTCTTCTGACAACCAATCAAAACGGCGGAAATCAAGTGTAACCAGTTTGGAAAAAAGAAGGTAAAAACCTTACACCCTGTATATATTGCCACAAAGAAGATAAAATTCAGCGTCAGGCGGTCGAACTTGAGCTAAAATTGAAAAAACACCCACCAGACGCGGGATTGTATCTTCTGTTAAGCAATATATAGTTTTATGCTTATCATATTGTATGGTCAACAATTGCACCTTACTAAAAATAGCACCTTACTTTAGTTCGGAAAAGACGGATTGTTTTTATACAAATATAGAAGGCCGCGACCTTGAAAGTGCATTGAATTTATGTAATTATATTATTTTTTTTAGAAATAAACTGTCATTTATCGAATAATTCCGGCCTAAAAAAGTACCGGGAAGAATAATTACAAAATCAAAGAAAATTTAAAAAGCCCATTTTAATTATTTGTTTGTTTTTCACTCAATTTAGTTTTTATTCATGTATTTAATTTTAGAATTAATTTTCAGTACATGCTGATTTTTTGTAATTTATCTAGTTTTAGTAAATTATGAAGATCGACACAGTTGGTCATTTCTTGAACAGCACTTTCTCTGAAAATGACCTTTTAAGGGCCAAAGGGGCTAATGAACCTTTTAAGAAGTGTTCTGTTCGGTCACAAAATATATAACAATTTTTTATTTCAATCAGGTTTCGTAATATGGCCACCAATATATTTACCTTCGTCTTTAAAAAATAATAATAAATTTAGTGAAGGTACTTCTCTCAGTATCTTTATCATGTTAATTTTTATAATTATTTCAAAATTTCATAATAACCACAATAAATTTTATTTGCGTTTTTTATGCAATGTAATTAGTTTTTATGATAAAGATACCGCCATAAAAATTTTTAATATCAATTTTTCAGTCATGAAATATGACTCCAAAAAGGTTGTATTTCGTATTGAAGGTTTCAGAGAGGTTTTCATTTCAATTTAAATGACATGAAATCCCAAAACTCAATATAATTTATCTTGTCGAACTTTATTGTTAACAATTGTTAAAACTGTTTTCAGAATTTTTTATTTGAAAAATATTATATATTTTCCAGTATAGTTTTGCCCAACTCAGCAATTTCAGTCATAGATAATAAAGTTGAATAAATAAGAAACGAATAAAAGTTGGGTAGAATGAATTATAGAAATTGCATTTTTTTGAAAGAGTTTCCGGCCATTTTCACTGTGAGAGAATCAAAGAAAGGGATTATTAGACTGATTTTGTTGCCCATTAGTACCCATACTCTGGCCAAATCTTAAAATATAAGTTTATTATGCGAATATTATTTTCAGAATTTGATATATCACACGAATTTTTTAAATGAGCGCCATATTTTAAAATTTTAACAGGGATCATGTTAAAAAGTTGTTTTTTGAGGATATATTTAGAATATTTCTAGGGGTCATATTTAAAAAACTTACGAGGTAATTCCTGATCTAATATTTTTTAAAGCTGAACTTACGCATTTTGTTGCTTTTGAGGTTGGGCCCAATTATTTCCACTCATCATTGGTGCGCCGAAAACAGATTGAACTTGAGGTTGTGCAGGTTGACTTTGGCCGAACATTGGATTCATACCACCAACAGGCGAAGGTGCCATCGGCTTAATAATTATTTAGAAATTATTTTGGGTTCATATTCGAAATTTCTTATTTTAAAATATCAATTTTGGGATCAAATGAAAAATTTTGTTTTTAGGGTCATATACGATTTTTTTTATTGTGGGGTCATGTTCAAAATTCGTAATTTTTAGGTGATCGCGATAAGTTTAAAAAATTTAGATTTTGAAACTCGTATTTTGAGGTCATGTTTGAAGGATCTAATTTTGGGTTATATCGATTATGATGCCCGGGTAACATAAATATCTTATTTGCCTGTTAAAAGAATAGGGAATAAGATATTTATGTTACCCGGGCATCATAATGGATATAATATGAGTCATATTCAAAATTTAACAAAAGTGAATTTTGATGTGAATAATCGAATATAATCGTCGGGTTCACAAGAATTATGATAAACATATATATTCGGACCCAGAATGTTTTTTTTAATTGAATTAAAAATTCCATTTTTGAACGATTAAAAAGTAAAAAAAATACATGAAAAAATCGCTTTCAGCGGTATATAAATATTTTTTATGTTTTGGGTTGTACATTGTGTTTAAAATGAGGGTCTCGGCCAAGACAGTAATATAAATTTTATTTGAACCCCATTTTCAGGCAAAACTGGCCATAAAATTACCTGTTGTAATCCAAGTTGACTAGCTTGGTTTTTCATTGCCAGTTCGTTCATAGAAAGCCCTGGAGTAGTAGTGTGAAAGGGATTATTGAAACCTGTTTTTCCGTTGATTAAATAACGTATCAAATCGGTAAAGTGTAAGAAAGGGATTTAAATTAAGTTTCTGAGTATGCGAAATCAAGGTTTATCGTGATAGTCGAAAAACTATAAAGAAACTGTGATAGTAAGGTTAAAAACGGAAATTCAATGAAAATTGTTTTCAAAATGACAAATTTTCTCTTAATTTTTTTTGAATGATAGCAAATTTTATCAATACGGCTTCGAAAAATAGAAGTTACGGCGGGAAATGATGGTTTTAAAACCTCATTTTCTGACCATTGAAGGGCATAGGGATCGTATTATTCGGTTGCGATAATAAGCGCAAAATAATTTGTATCATCGGGTAAAGTTTAGTTTGAAGGCTTCCCGGTCCGTGCCCTATTTGTCATTTTTAACCTTACTTTACACTAGTCTATTTTAAAACTTATCTTACCCGGGAAATAATAATTTGATATTAATCACTCACCAATATTTAGAACATTTAAATATATAAAAAACGGTCCCAAGACACCTAATTTATCTTTTCCCCAATTTTTTGGGAATCGCAATTAAGATTGATTAGGTCATATAATTTATGTGTCTCATGACCATTTTCGATATACACCTTGAGGTGATTAATCACCATTTCCATATCCAAAAATCAGTCCAAACTAGCTAGAAAATTATATAGTGCTAGTCTGGGGAAACATTAAAAGTTATATGATATAACTTATATCGACTTTTGAGTGAATACAGATCTTTAATCATACAGTCGAGTCAGTCAAAGAGAACTTGGAAAGACGGCGATATAAAAAACGAACCAAATAGTTGCCTTTTATATGTTTTGCTCAATTTGTGTGTTTAGGAGGCAATTTTTAGAGTGTTTTAACGATGAAACTGTGAAATTGCATCTTGCTGAAAAAACATATAATTTACAACTAATTTTGCGATTTTGTTTCAACGAAAAGCCCCAAAAATAAGTTTGCTTCAAACCTACTGTAACTGAATTTGTTTGGTGATTGAAAACGGCACAGAACTTTTAAATTTTTGCCTTTATGACAAATTTTCATAAAAAATTTTTTTAATTTAAAATGTTCGTGATATCGAAAATCCTGCTTAATCGTAAAATTGTATTGATACGTCACAAATAGGGAGATCCAGCAATTTCATTGATCACTTCTCGAGAATCCAGTCATTTCATTGGTCACTTTCTATTTTTGTATCAATACAATACAACGTATCAATACAATTTTACGACTAGGCAGGATTTTCGATATAACACCTCTTAGGGATAAAATTACAGTTTTTATTAAATTTTAACTAATGGACCTATCGACCTAAAAATATACTCACCCGTTCAGATTTTTAAGAAAAAATTTTCGCAATAAAAAGGTCTAATAAAAGTTGTTAATTTACAAAAATCTGAGAAAAGGTTGTTCTAGATGTTAAACTATAATCAAAAGTGTATGTGCCGTTTACCCACAAACGTTTTTACCGCTTTTGCAGACAAAGATTTAGCTACAAGTGTAAAAAGCTACGAAAGTTGGGTCCCCTTAGACTGACACCAATGTATAATAAGTATTGTAAATATAACTGTCAAGCCGATATCTACATGCTATATTTGATAATCGAAGATTATATAAATTAAAGTAGGCCGACATAACGTTTTTTTGCATACGGTAGCTATTTATTCAAAATTTCACCAGGAAAGTGTTCTAAGACACCAAGAACATTTCATGCTAAATGATAGGCAAATTCAAAAGCGGTTTTGCGTTATTGAACACTTTCCTGGTGAAATTTTAAAATGTTTTTTCTAAGATTATTTTTATTTATGATTTTCTAGAACATATCAAAAAATCAGCTACGGTATGCATAATTTTTTTTGTTGGGCCTACCTTAATATAAATGAACATAAATTTGAATCAAAGTTCCTGTAGGCGAACTGCCGTTTAAGTTACCGAAAGGATTAGCTGCCACTTGCTGCTTTGGACGACTCACTAAAGCATCCAAATTCACTAACCCAGAAGCAGATCCCAAAAAAGATTGAGCAGATTTCTTTTGTGGTTCATTTGTCTAGAAAATTAATTTTAAAATCATACAGTAATTTGAAGGAAAATCCAGGGCAGAATTTCACGGCAGCGTTAACTTTACCATGGAAACTTTTTTATTAAAATAAAAATTCGATCTTTAACTTCACCAAATTGTACAATAACAATATGAGGATACCGGTTTTATCAAAGTGCCGACTCCTTTTTTGAACAAAAGACATATTCGTGTGCTCTGGACATTTCCACATAAAAAATGTGATTTTTTCTACAGTAGAGAGCTTATTATAGGAAGTGAACGGGCTCCAACTTTTTGCATTAGTTCTTTAAATAAATTAAAAAAAAATCTAAATTTTATATTTTTAAGTACAAACGCTAAAACTTCAATGTTCAAAATTTATTGGAAAAAAGGGACACACTGAAAATGGCTGCTAAGCCGAAACGTCAAATAAATATGGCATATATAGTCGAAATAAAAATATGACCGGCAAAGAACCAGAAGTCAAAAAACGAGAATAATTGAGAATAAAGGGTTTAAACTTATTTTCTGACGGCTTAGCCAAAAACTTTTTTACTTCTTGAAATCCTTTTTTCGGATGCTATTATACCCGGGACTACACACAAATTATGAGTCATCATGAAAAAAATATTTTCACAAACCTGTAAAAGTGCTCCACCTAATCCACCCATATCAAAAGGCGGATTTTTGTGTTCCACCAAATGTTCGCTCGAAGGCAAAGAGAATAAATCATTTGTCGCTGAAGGATTATTATTATTACCTAAAGAAATCTGTTAAAACTGATCCTTTAATTTTGTATAAAATGTATATATTTTAAAGGCTGGTATTTGAATGTAAAAAATAAGTTGAAAAAACGACACAAACGTTAACCACAAAAATTAATGTTTCCATTTTTAGAGATCGGTTTCTTTTGCATTACAAATTTAAAATTGTTTCTTGGAAATTTTTTATGGTTAGTTCTGTTTTTTAGGACGCTCAAATTCAAAGCAACTTTTAAATTGATACATATAATTTTTTTGAGCCATAAATTATTTGTTACGGCTAGGTTGCGCAGCGGTCAAAATTCTAACTTTTAAATGGAAATAATATCCGTACTGAAAAGCATGATAATATTAAAAAAAATATTTTTTCGGCATTTTGACCATGAAAAATACCGATTTAAATTCGGGATTTGCATTGATGGCGCAGCCTTCCGCGCGGCTCTCGTTCTGCGCATCGGAAAGCATTGCAAATTATGCATAAAAGCAATTAAAAAAATTCACGTTTGAAAAGTTGGCATAAAGGGACATTTAGCATACTGTATGTTGCATACACAGTGTTCCGCATTTTTTGTCAAAATGACCCACATTTTATTTTTTCATTACATCAATTTTTTTGTCACAACGGTTTAGTTTGATCTGTAGGGTTCCCGCTGCGCACCCTAGTTATGCCCATGATATGATTCACCCGATAACTTTTTGATTGTTTTTAGTCATTACCGGTAAAAAATAGAAATCGAAAAAACGACTCTACACCGGAAACTTAAGCTTGAAAAGTTATACTATGGCCCATAGAGTCTATGGGCCATAATTTTAAAAAGATCTTATTTCCAAGTATCGTTTAATTTCAGTGTCCTAAAAAACAGACCCGACGCAAAAGGCACATATGTGAACTAATATGATAGCATAATAAATGACTGCTGAGGATATTTTACCGATGAAGGGATTATTTGGCAGATATATATTATCTTTCCAAAAACTATCTTAATTTTACATGAAAATTTAGGTGAAAGTAGCTTTATCATGTTTTTTTCATTTTAAAATAAAATAATGGTGAGATTTTTTTAATGATTTCTATGATAAAGATGCCGCCAAAAATTTGAGGTCAAAGAATAAATCTATAAAAACGTACCGGCGGAAGAAAATGGATCAGAATTTTGATTTCCTGGAAATGGATCATTATTTTGAGGAGATCCAAACGGATCATTGCTGTGTTGCACTTGCCCTGCCCCAAATGGGTCAGAATTATTTTGCTGCACTTGCCCCGCCCCAAATGGGTCAGAATTATTTTGTTGGGCAGGAGCGCCAAAAGGATCTTGACTGGGGGAAATATTTGTCGATCCACCAAATCCCGATCCAGAAAATGGATCCACTGCGGCTACAGGCACGGGAACTTGTGCAGGAGGGCCTTGGCCCCATGGGTCTGCAGACATTGGATTTGCGGCTGCGGCACTTTGGCCCCACGGGTCAGCACTGACTTGGGGGGACTGGGCAAAACCTCCACCACCACCAAATGGGTCAGCCGCAGCGACTTGTTGGGGCACACCGAATGGGTCCGTATTTTGGGCACCACCACCTAACAATAAAATCAGGATTTGAATACATGATTGAGTTTAAAAGAAAAATTTACACAGTTTACACAAATTGACATCAAAAAACAAGAAAATTTTCGGGAAAGGATAAAAAAATTAAAATTAACCGCCCCACACCTAAAGCCTATATATGATATAATATATCGATAATTATGCCTTGGTAAGTCTAAACACTTCTTCCCTAGTTAAAAGATAGGCGATAAGTGTCTAGACTCTAGACCTACCAAGGCATAATTATCGATACAGGCGCGACTTTGAGCGTTTATTACGTGAAAAGTTATAGTGCTTGCAACTTTATTGTTCTTTACTCCTCGAGATTAGGGATAGACTTAAGGGGGTACTGGTCGCTGGTTTTATGAGGGGCAATATAAAGTGGCAATATAAATGCTTCAAAATGACCCGGGGTGATAACCAAGTGAACAACCGACCAAATCATCAAAAAAAATTTTCGAAATTTTTTCTTTTTTTCGATTTTTTTAAAAATGTAGTTAAAAAATAACGTCTGCTCAAATTTGACCACTCAAAC
>SCLH01062944.1:0-10589 GCA_004367855.1 Oikopleura vanhoeffeni
GTCTACGAGTTAAAAGATAGGGGCACTTTCGGCGATTTCCTATTCAGAGGAAGTGAACACAAATACCGTGAGAATGTACTAGACTGGGAAATAACCGCCAATCGCTTAAAATCACTATTCTACACAGCACTGATATCTCTCTCTCCGGGTTATGTGCTCACTCCCTTGGAACAGGATATGAGCACAGAAATAAAGTTTTTCGTCACGTGTAGGCGTTCAAAATGACGTCATTGTTTTAACAGTATTTCAATTTTAAGGAGTTTAACAATAGGTTATTCACTTCCATGAAGTGAATTTCCGAAATGCGTAGAATTAAGTATTCCACCAAACGCAATGAAAAACAAATCAAAAGAGTAGTTAGAGTAGTTATATTTTTTCAATCAAAGATTGTTTTTATTCGACGTTTCGGCTAAACAGCCACTAAATATAGTTAGAGTAGTAGAGAGATTCAATCTTGAAAATGACGTCAATCATGACGCACTAAGAGTACTTTTAATTAAAACCGCGAATTGCGTGGGCGTTTCGGTGATATTGGCATTTCGGTGATATGCGCACTGGAAGGATTTCAGGCACAAATCGTGAAATTGCGTAGGTTTGTTTCGGAAATATTGATTAAGGGCCCTCAGTTACAGATCGTGACTATTTGAATGATACAAACAACGCGGGATACTAGCACCCAATCAAAACCCTGGATTGCAGCATAATCCGATTTCATTGGGCAGATTTGGACAGATCCAACCCATAAAATGCTCGGATTCCGCATTTTTCAAATAGTCACGATCTGTCGGTTGAGGGCCCTTCATCCATATATTTGGCAAACTCGGTATCCTATTTTTTATGTTTCGGCTACACCCTTAAATTATCTTCACTCTGGTTTATATTCTTAAATTACTATTTTTTTACAGAAATAATTGTTTATTTTTAGAACTGCTCTGAGTGAAACTTGGGTGGAAGTTATACAACTGAACATTTCTGCATTTCGGAGGCTGGAGCAATTAAATACCGAATATCTTGACGATTTCAGTCTCATCTATACTCTAGCGAATCAGCAATTAAGACAATCTGGACATTTTGCACAAATTGCTAACAAACAGAGGGAACTGAGGCTGTTTTATGGCTAAAATATAAAGAAAAATAATATTCTTAATAATCGTGTATAAACCTGAGTTACTGTATTTGTAAATAAAACTATCCAGATGTCTTTGAATTGTGTGTTACTACAAAATAACTCATGGCAAAAAATGCTCGACGGTTCGAGTCTAAACGACTTATTCCACAATTTTTAATACAAATATTAAATTTGCATTGAAAACGACCACAGCATCGATTTAACCATAGGAATTGGGACAAAGTTTTTGAATATAGCTATTTTTTGTCACTTTCTGCGAAATTCCAGACGCAATATTCAGACAATTTTGATTTTTTAGACAAAACGAAAATCCATCTGAACAATTAGGTTAATTTGTAGGAGTAGGTAACGAAAATATGAATTGCAAAGAATTGATTTCAGACCAAAAATAAGTTGCGCGGTCGCTCACTGTTCAGACAAAAATAATTGTCTGAGAGACAGTTTCTAATCATATTAAAAATAATGGCGTCGAAATTTGTATGCCAATTAGATTTTTTTAATTTGTCAAAATTAAAATTTTTGCAATTCAAAGATGCGTCATTCAGGTTAAACATTTTTCTGTTTCTTAAATCCGGGCTCATTTTTAGTAAATCAAGCCAAAATTTCAGTATTGTTGAACTATTTCATTTTTGACAATACCTGTTATAAAATTGGTTCACTACTAGTGAATCACTAGTTACAAAATCGGTTCACCCGTTTGCAAAACCAAAACTTTTTTCAGTCAAAAGCTGTGGTTTAGTTGACATTTTGGGCAAAAATTCGAAATTTTCAGAAATCAAAATTCAAAATTATTTTTTAGGTAAACAGGACATAATTTCAAAAAAAATTTTCTTGGTCAGTTTTAGCTGAACACGAAATAATGCTGCAAGAATAATCAAAATCTGGCATAGTCGTATTTTGCCGTTCCTAATTCCACTATTTACAAGCATTTTTGATTATGGAAGCTCCATGATGGAACTGATAATATAGGTTTATAACGAAAATAGGGAAACAAAAACATTACAGTTGAGTCATTTAAGTTAAATGTAACCTAAACGGTACAACAGATTCTCGGTTAGCGTGTCCGCAGTCAGATTCAGTTCATTTTTCTTACCATGCTAGAAAGTTGGGATTCTACAGTATAATTTATACTACAAAGATGGGAAAATTGATATCGAACAATAAGTCCAAATTTTGACCGCAAGGTGGCCAAATACAATTTTTTGACCTTATTTTTGCTTTAGCGCCTCTAATCTATTATGCTCAAGGACATCTCGTTAATTGAAATTAAAAGTTTAAAATATGCTTTACATAAATTATAAAAAAAATATATTTGTGCAATTTGGAAATTTGAATAAAAATTTGAAATTTGGCATTGGATTTTTGGATATTTTGATATAATAATGACCAAAATTTGTTCACCTAATAACCAAATTTGATATTTTATTTGAGTTTAATTCGGATTTTAATTACTTCTTTTTGGTATACACAAAATCGACAATAGGCGAAAATGTTAATCGGCTGAAAAACAAACTGTAAAATCGCGCTCAATGCGGATCGACGGCCAATTTCTGCATAAAACAAAAACATTGCGACAAAAAGTCCCATTTCTACGTGGCACAAAATACAAAAATATTTTTTAAACTATTTTGTATTGTCGCAAAATAAATCCAAAAAAATAATTTGGAAAAATAAAAATTCGATTTTTCTAAGATGAGTGATCCTACAGACATGCAAATCGAAATTAACACGGAGAGAGCTATTACCGTACAAGTCACAAATGGAATTTCAAATATTTGGGACGAGTATACCAGAATATGTACTATTGGCGAAGGCCAGTTCGGAAAAGTACTCTTATGTCAAAAAGCAAGCGAACCAAACAGAGAAAAGCAATACGCCCTAAAGATACTAAGCAAGGAAAAACTAGTGAGGGAAAAACAACAGAGGCATGCAATACACGAAAAAAGATTACTTAACACACTAGCAAACAACAGACATCCATTCATTGTACAGCTCAGACACCAAAATTGTTATATGGTAAGTCGAAAAATTTCTCTTTTTTTTTTTAAATTATCTTCACTTTTTTTATTTTTTGAAAAAATCTCTTCACTTTTTTTATTTTTTTTTCTAGGATCAATCTTATCTTTATTTGGCGATGGAGTATGTCCCTGGTGGTGATTTGTTCTCGTACTTGCAAACGGAAGTTTCCCTTGGGTAAGTTGAATTGAGTTTTTATCGGAATTTTGAAAAGTTTTTGACTAAATTAAGTTTTTGGACTAAATTTTTGTTCGGCGTTGTTCGAATGCCTAATTTTTGCTAGGAAAATTGCGTTAGCCAAAAAAAGTCGACCAATAATTTTGTTTAACAAAACTGTATACAGTATACTCCGTTTTAAGTTCTGTACGAAATTTTGACAAGAAATTTTTGAACTCGAAAATTATTTTCTGGAATTTTTACGGAAGAAAACAAGCTAAATTTCCGCTCAAAAACTTTATCGAAGTTTGCAGAAAATTTATATGATATCAAATTTTCTAAGTCAATTATTCAGGACTTTTTTCAAGCTGGTAGATGTCTTATGACTGGCAACCATAAAGTGCAGAGCTTGTTAAAGATAAAGTTCAATATTAAATTTTAGCCTTTTTCTGAATTTCTAAAGGAAACTAACTAATCAACAATTTTCTTTAAAATTCGTTCTATTTTTCACAGTTTAGCTTATTGTTACTCTTACTTTTCATCAGATTTATTTTTGGATACATAAACTGTACCTAGGACTTATTTGAAGCAGTGTTCTGAAACAGGATCGGGATCCCAGGTCGGGATTGAAAACTCATCCCGATTTAGAACACTGATTTGAAGCAGCTCTGTCAGAATAAATTTGAAAGTTTATTTAAGTGAGAAAAGCCTAACATTACGTTTCGAATTTAATTTTTGTCCAAATTAATTTTTACCCACGATTAAAAAATTATTTTTTAGAGAAAATGAAATGAGATTTTTCGCAAGTCAAGTGCTTTTGGTTTTTGAATATCTCCACAGCAGGGCTATTATTTATCGAGACCTAAAACCAGAAAATTTAGCCATCAATGCTGATGGGTACATAAAGGTAAGTTTTCACAATCTTCAAAATATTTTTTCTTACAATTAAATTAAGGTCATCGATTTCGGTTTTGCGAAGCATGTTCCAAAAGAAAGCCGCACTAATACTGCTTGTGGTACTTATGAATACATGGCACCAGAAATCCTACGACAGGAGGTAATTATTGAAATATTTTTCTAGTCAGTTAGCGTTTTGGGGGCTATATGATATAGCCTATATCCCTTTATCCCTATATCCCTTTATGACCTTTTGATTAATCTAAGAGATGTGGGTTGAGGGAGCCAATCCTAACACTCCTAAGACCCCTTCTAGCCACTCATGAGGCCGCTTTCTCTTCTTTTCAGCCCACATCTCTTAGATTAATCAAAAGGTCATAAAGGGATATCAGACTCATAATTGATATAAACCTAAGTTTTGTTATCAGCTTAATTCGAAAGGAAATATAATTTTGAATTTTTTTAGATTCCATATTTTCGATATATCCCTTTATCACACGTTTGTTAGGTTTTGATCCCTTCTTCATAAAAACACACTACGTTTGCTAATCAGAGATCAAAACGTAACAAAAGTGCGATAAAGGGATATCCCTTGAAGATAGAACAACCGAGTAAAAAGGCAGAAAACATTGTCTAGTACTCTGTGAGGAACATGATAGCCCGCGCCGCCCAGACATAGTGAATTGCCTATACTTTCCCTCACTGAGTAGTACTCAGTGAGTACTAGACAATGTTTTCTGCCTTTTTACTCGGTTGTTTTATCTTAAGGGGGTGGTCGTCAAGAATTCGGAGTCAAGAACGAACTTTATCGAGAAGATTATTTTATGAAAATTTAGAAATATACAAACAAATTGGTGGTCTTTTTTCCTCATGGTCAAGAAAGCATTTTTTGATCGGTTTGAAAATATCTACATCTTTTATCATTTTTTTTTTAAATTTGAAATACGATTTACAGAAAAACGAGTCATACATTTAAAAAAAACTTACCGTTATGATGTGCACGGACTCTTCAGCTGCACATTCATGAAGGTTTTGATTGTGTAACTTTTAAATCCAGGGAAGAGATACATTTTGATTGAGATCCCTAAAAAAAAGTCAAAATACTGTTTTTTGGTAATACTGAAACCAAATCCAAGAATTTTTCCCAAAACTCACCGTTCTGATCTGCTCACGTTCTGTCCGGTTAATTATAGTCATAAATAATTGTTATAAATTAAAAACTCACGGAGGAGATGCATTTTTAAAAAATAACTCAATCAGTTTTGTAAGCCCGTTTCTGATTGGACGAGCCATCTGTAACACTCAATTTTTTTTTGGGATGCAAGATTTTTGTCAAAATATATTAATGGAAGGTCTTATTTGGACGAAAAATGTGTACTGCTCCGGCAATTGGCCATTGAAAACCCCAATTTTCACTTAATTCTTGACAACCACCCCCTCGAAGGGCATAAAAAATTTAATTCGGAGATGTTTTTCACGAACTAAGTAAAATTTCCAAATTTATTTTAAGCTATTTTTCAGTGAATAACTTTATCATGTAATCTAGAAAGACATTTTTACCGTTATTTGTTCAGTAAAAACTTTATCTGGTGAGATCTACCGCCTGATTTTCAAGTGGCGTCAAGACCAGAAATGATTCGTTGTACTTAATCTGGTATATCCGCTTTAAGAGCCTCATCTGGCTTTATTTAGCAAATTGTAAAATATATAGAATTTCGAACGGAATCCACTGATACTTTTTTTCCGATGAAATCAAATGAATTATGATATAAAAGCCTAGTGTAATTTTTAACGAATCACTTTTGGTCTCGATGACAGGAAAAACCTTATCCAATATCAAATTAAGAAAAATAAGTTTTCAAAAATTCATTTTCACAAAATTTCATCGTTGAGAGAAATAAATTCAAAAATGTATATGAATTTCGAATTTTTAATTTAAATTGTATCTATTTTGTTAACCAATTTTTCGTCTCAAATTTTTCAAGCATTTTTGTTATATTTTACTTTTTTTTCTAGCTTTATGGAAAAGCTGTTGACTGGTGGGCATTTGGCATTTTGATATACGAAATGTCCCATGGATTTCCTCCCTTTTTCGCGAGTGCTAGGGAAAGTATCAAGGATAAAATCCTCATGGGTCATTTTCATATGCCCAATACTTTCTCCCAGAATCTCAGCGATTTGATACTGACGAAATGCAAGGGAGATCCCGAAGAACCCACCAATTTCGGACTATTATCTAATGATCTCACGCTGTAAGTTTAAATTATGATTATAATACAAGCACTATGGGCCGGCACAATTGGGTCGGATCAAAATCGGATCCGAAAACTTATCCGATCTAAATTTTCAACAGGACTTCCGATCCAAGCCAATTTTTGAAAAAAGATTCCGATCCGATCCAATTTTATTCCGAAGCGATCCGATCCAAAGCCACCGATCCGATTCAAATTGCCATTTTTCCTTATTAAATTTCAAATAACTTTTACATTTTTAACTTATTTAAACAAATATTATGTATCATTTTAGAATAATTCATCCCAAAGTTAATCAAAATTTTGCAGACATAGTATCGCTACATGAATTTTGATGTCAGTCAATATAAAATACTCTTCTAAATTAAATTTCTTTGAATTCTAAGAAATATTAATTTAAAAAAATCATTTTAAATCCGAGTAATACTTTAATGAAATAATAGAAATTACTTACAAGATAGATAACTCATTCTTTTGTAACCAGATATTTTTTGTATAAAATTCAAAATCAAAAAATTATATAAAGCTCTTGCAGATTTTAAAGATTTTACACCTATCCCAAATAGATTTTCAGGAACAAAAAAATAATTTGAATATTTACAGGAGATATGGAAATATGGTCGGAGGAACTGACGATGTAAAAAATCACCCGTGGTTTGCCCCAATGAATTTCGATGATCTTTACAATAAAAGGGTAATTTTTATTAAAGATAAAGCGGAAAAAATGTCTATCACTAATATCAATTCAACTCTTATACCTTTTTAACTCCCATAGTGGCCGACAATCTCTGGAGTCTGGACCCGTAGTGTCTTTGCACCATCCGTGGCGTTGCGTTTGAATCAAGCATATTTACTGAAGATTCATTATCAACATATATTTTTTCAATGATAATCATATTATTCAAAGAAAATGGTTCGGTCGGGGAATGTGCCGAAGTTTTCACCGGGATTGTATTCGGGAAAAGTTCTTCTTGGTCGAATCTGAAATATAAATTATTTATGGCTGACTCTTTAAAAATTAAAGTGGAATCCCTGCAAAGTGCCTTATTTTAAAACCTACGCATCAGCAAAATTTTTTTGTATAGCAAATCGCTATAAGCGCTATTTCAAAACTGAAGGGGATTATGGTCTAAATGTTTGAAAATTGCAAGCAATTTGAAATTAGTTTATTCTGGTATGACGATATTCGCGACCAAACTGACATTATATCTTAAATCCCGGAAAGTGACATTTTTAGAAAATCAAGCCAAATTTTTAGGCCTGTACTCTATTTAAGATGATAGATAACATTCTAGTCTTGATGAGTAAAACCAAATAAAATTTCGGTTTGAAATGTAATCAAATGGTGAGCATAATCTCATTTTTGTCTCCAGAGCCGAATAAATTTAAATTTATCATCAATAATTCATCAGTATCTTCTTGGTAATTCCAGCACTTTTGCTTCAGTTAATACACGAAAAAGAATGAGAGAATATTTTGGTTTCAAGTTAGAATTTTGCATAAAAAATAATTTTCAATAATAAGTTTGTCATTTTTTGGAGACATCTATGTGAAAACTGATAAAAACGCAAAACATAACTTCATAATTAATGGGTTTTCTTACAATCCGCAAAACGCCATCGAAATTTCAATTTGAAAATTTCGATTCCGAACTGTGATCGAAATTTAAAAGTTTATAAAGTATTGCCAAAGAAAACAAGTTTAAATTAGACACATTTTGAAAATGCTATCATGCGTTCAAACATAATTTTATGTGCCACAGGCCTTTAAACTGTTCTGACAAAACTAATTTTTATAGAATTGAAATACAAATTGTTATACATTGCTAAAATTGATCTATAAAATTGCTTTTTGTTCCAACAAAGTATAAAATTTTAATTGTGTTTTAACCTTTGATAAGTTGTTTGGCTGATAAAAACAAACTACTTTTTTATAGTTTGTTAAAAGTACAACTTGGCACCAAAAAGAAGCCAATTTGCTCGATTAATTCGATCGAATTCTATTTTAGTGCTTAACTCCCGTAGGTCTTTGCACATCCGTGGCGCAATGGCCCTTTAATCGCAATTTAGGACCCTTAATCATGTATAAATCGAAATTTACAAAGTGATCGATCAATAATTTGGTAATTGACGTTTGTGCGTTTTTTTTGAAAATTTTTACTGTATTACAGTATTTTTGCAAAAATTAAATCCTCAAAAAAAGCCTTGGAGCGGGATCAGAAAAAAATTCTCAGACTTTTTTCCCATTACACCTCAGCCCCAAAATCATCACGTGACCGTATATTCAAGGAATAAGGTTGGTGAAAGTAGTACTGATTTTTTTCAAAAATTACTTAACGGGTAGGTGTCGCTTTTGGTACCTTTCAATCACGCCTCAGAACAGTTCTAGGCAGTTGTAAAAAATCTGAGGATACTCGTTTGTAGATCTAGCCTTCGTCTAACGATTACCATCTAAATCAACCTTGTTACATCACACCACAAAGGTGGTGAGTCTATTCTAGAGCACTAAACGGTTTTTTTTAAATCTATCTTCTTTTAGACCCACATACAAAGCGTCTCAAATTTACACAAAGTAGCGAATAAATGAGAACAAAAAAGTGATGAGAAGGAATTTTTCGATTTTCGATTTTTTCTTCTCTAGAATTCACTTAAACGCCGATTTTGTCAGTTTTTCGACTTCAAACTCTATCTTCTTTAGACGAATGTTTAGAATGAAGCCATTTTTTCGACGTAAGGTAGTAAATATAATGCGGTAAAAGTGATGAGAAGGAATTTTGAATAAATTCTAGAATTCTAGAAATTGAATGAAAGTGAACCGGAAATGAAAAGTTCGAAAAAAAAGTTCGTCTGATCGAAACAAAAGTACACCAAATTGAAGCTGAGATTTCACGTGATCAAAAATGGGCTTTACAGCTAATCAATTTTCAACCAATCAGCGTCAAATTCGATAATTAGGTTTAACATTTTGCTTAAAAATAATTTGAAATTTCTAGAATTCGATTAAGACATTTCCGATAATTTTAATGTCATGCATCGTTTTTCGGTGGTTATATTCACCAATAACAAATGTTCATATCATGGTGGAATACCGGTTTATGCGGGTTAAAGCAAAAAAATATTCGAATTTTGAAAATTCTAGATTTTGTTCTAGATTGTTTTGAAAAAAATAAATGCCACCATGAGATTCCTTGGGTCAACTTTATCGTAACCGATATTAATGTATCATAAATTAATTCCTATAAAGGGCTCAAAAAAAACCGACACCTACCCCCTTAAATCAATCTTTTGAAAAAAGTGAAGTGGTTTTTTTTAGAAGTTTTAGACTTTTTTTTCCATAAAACCAAAGTCCAAAAACGATTCACGTGACCTTTAAATTAAGGAAATAAGGTTTTGGTTCAAGTAAACAAATAGTGTCAAATTACGCCGGAAAATTTTTGGGCCAATAAACACCTAATTCAAGAGTTTTGAACATAATTAATATTTTCCAAAAAACGTCACGTGATCTTATTTTTTGAGAAATAAGATTAATTTATGACATATTCCAAACCTTATTCTTGAAGTATTTCGTCACGTGATTTTATTCGGACTTTGGTGTAATGAGAAAAATTTTCTTAAAACGTTTGAAGTTGAACTGAAATTTTTTGACGTAATTGAGTACTTTTTCAAATTACTGTAATATGCCTTTCTTTCAAAAGTACTCGAATCACGTGGAAGACCCCTTAAAGGAATCGTAACGAATTTCTAAGACTTTTATTGCATTACAGTATGGCCTCCGGTTTAAATAGAGCATTTTTAGAAGTCAAACTTCTGAATACTGATAACATAAGAATGCGTAGGCGAAAGAAAAAAAAGAGTTTGATAAATTATTTTCATGCGCAAAGATAATCCATATTTTTTAAAAAAATTATTTTACATGAGAATGGTGATAAAACCATTCAATTTTTTTTTTGCAGATTACATACCCAAATTGGTGAGGGTTTAATATTTCAAATTTTAAATGTCAAATTAACCCTAAATTCGGTTATTTTATGCACTTGTTTGTGAGAATCGGCGAAAATGAGAGAGTTTTTAATTTTCTTATTCAATTTGATGACTTTTTATAAACGTTTTCACAAATTGTTTTTATAGAACTGTAGAAAT
>SCLH01062945.1:0-32104 GCA_004367855.1 Oikopleura vanhoeffeni
AACGACCCCCGACCTGTGATCAATTTTTGACACAAAATAAAAAACCGAGGACAGTTGTCCGCATCCGCATTATAAGTATTCGATACACAGACCGTATGTTAACACAGACTGTCATACTTTCAACCCGAAATAAAAGAAAAAAACAGTACAATGTATGTGGATATTATTTTGGCACTTAAATTTTATTGAAAAAAATGGAATCAACTACAATTTAGCTGAGGATATGTCATATTCGTTCGTGACATCTTTCATCTAAAAAATTTGAACTAAATGCAGTATACAAGTGATAAGCAGATAACAGTAGTTTGGTTAAGCCCGGTTAACCGGATGGTTGATTCAGATAACAATGTTACGTAAAAGTTCTTATAGCTCAAGATTATGAGATTTCATAATATGTAACCAATTTTTTTTAGCATAAGTAAATTAATAGCAACAGACGTTTCAAAATGTCGAATACTTGATTTTAAGACTGTTCAAACTCTTTAATTGAATATCCGTGATTTGACGAAAAATTCATGAAAGTGGTATTTTTTTGTATTATTATTTAATTCAAGGATATAAAAGATAAGTTATCTGACATAAACTAAGGACCATTGGCGAGCAGATCGTGATCATTTGAAAGTTACACAGTTAACAAGATACTTGCAGCCTGTTCATAAGCTTCGTTTTAAAATCAACTAATGATATAGGCTTAAATTTTGGCAGCCAATCAATCAAATTTCTGAGCGTTGACTTGAGTTTTTGACGTTTTCCATAGAATTTTAGTTTGCGTACTCAAATATTTAATAACGTTCAATTAAATATAAAGAATAGAGAGGTACAATAGGGGAAAAGTGTAAATGTCTCACCTCAGGGGCATACCTTCACTCTCCCATAAGTCAGTAGCATCAGTCAGGCAGCCTAAAACGTGAAGAAATGCAGGTCAAATAACTTTTCTATCATCCCATTTACTAAAATTAAGTTTATTTTATTATTTTTCATTGATGTCTGACTTCTGCTCACAGACAATGGTTGGATAAAAATGGCGAATTTGGTTAAAAAAATTAGTGGAACGCACTGACCGGCGCGAAATCTAGTGCGGCAAGCTTAGTTATCCGCAAGACTATCGAAAGCACTTATATGTATAGGTTTGCCAAAGCCACGATGTTATTCTTGTTAATTTTCAACATTTGAGATAGCCTTTTCATCATTTTGAAGGTGAATTTTTTGGTTTTCATCGTTTCAATAAAATTTTCTGATATAAATAAATTTGTGTACCGTTTCTGAAACAAAGCTCATCCTAGATTGACGAAAAACACCCGAAATGTTCATGTTTGAAATTTTGTGACTTCAAAATTCATTGAAACGTAAACTGTTGCGGAGGACATAAAAATTGGTACACACT
This sequence comes from Oikopleura vanhoeffeni, assembly GCA_004367855.1. Lineage (NCBI taxonomy): Eukaryota > Metazoa > Chordata > Appendicularia > Copelata > Oikopleuridae > Oikopleura > Oikopleura vanhoeffeni. Next base: position 1,385 of record SCLH01062945.1, read on the forward strand.
TAGACTAAGTATTTATTATTCCAAAAATAACTAAATACTTTTGAGCATGGACTATTATCAAGGCAGCATGGTGCAAGCATGGCCCACGCCTCGTCATTAATTTGACGTGTTTTGGATTCCCCATAAATTAATTTCTGATCAATTAGTTGAATTTAATGATGAGCCATAATTGTTTTTAAAATAAGCATTTATTACATAGTATAAGGGTTATCTGCGTGTTTTAATAAAGTGTGATTAGAAAGTGCAAAATGGTGTGCTTCAATTCTGCCCTGAAATGATCAATTGAATAATGTTAATAAAACGTAATTTTATATGATACGTTTATTTATTATAAATAATATTTATTACTTTTTTATTTAGTTACAAAGTTTTGCTTAGGTCGCTTTTTTTGGCCATGACCGGTTATTGGATAAAACCGGTAATATCGGGATTTGCTATGTATCCCTTTTGGTTCGAATGCGTAGCCACTACTCTTTTAAACGTGTGATTTTAACGTTGTGGCTACGCATTCTAACCAAACAGTGATAAAGGGATATTCAAAGTTTTATTTCTGGGTACTACAAATTTATATAGTGTTCTTGAACACCTTCCGATGTTTCTGGAGTCAATTATCTGCCCCTTTCCTTATTCGTCAATATTATATTATTGAAATTCCTTATTTCAAATCATCCCCACGAATTTCATGAATTTTTTTCATTTGGTTTATTTTTGATGACGGAGCATAATCATATACAGGGGACCATAATCATATACAGGGCCCTGCAGTATGGTCCCCCTGCAGGGGAGGACAACATCTCCGGCCCAATATTGCCGAATTTGCCAAAATGTCCAAAACTATTTGGCAAAACAATTCCCATTATATAGGCCCCCAGTACAAAAGGGGTGCCCAATATTGCCGAATTTGTCGATATGTCCGAATTGTTTGGGCAAAAAACTTTCGGCAATATTGCCCCCTCCTGTAATTTGATAATGTTGAACTTTGTTCGCTGATTCCTGATTACGTAATCAACCTACGTAGTCAAAAACATTTTCACCACTACAAATTCGTTTAAGGGGGTCGGTGCATTTTGACAGGTTTGCAGTTTTTCGTTTTTGTTTCTCTTAATAAGAAACTTTTTAGCACTTTGAAATTTTCGGATGAAAACGTTTTCGAACAAAAGTTTGCACTTTTGAGCTCACTTTGTGTGATTTGATTTTCTTTCAATCAATTATTTTTACTTTATAAATCTTCTCTTGAAAAAACACTCTAAAAACGCGCGTTTGCTTCCATGGTGTCTAAATAACATTAAAATTTATAAATTTTAATTTATTATTTTGATTATTTAATTACTTCATATAAGTTAAAATGCGCAATATATGATTATAAATAAGTTTAATAATATTTTTATTTATTTATAAATTTTGAATAATGATTTTTTATTTATGTTCAACATTAATGATTATTTTATTATAATATTTTATTTATGCAACGTTTCAATATTTCATCTTCAAGCTAATAATAAACTCGTAAGTACAGAAAGTCTTCATAACACAATCTAGAGTTTTGGAATTGTTCTAAAATAATAACTGTGCGCAAACTAAAGCTAAATTTTTACGCCCACTTCAAAATAGAGTGAAGTTTTTATAAACAATTTGGTCATTTATCGACGGAAGATTTATTGGTATAAAATACGCTTCAGCGTCGACAAAATTTTGATAAGATTTTAAATTCTTCATTGCAATTTAAAATGGCTCATATCCTTTTACCAACGGAACTTCATCTCAAAAACGTTTAAAATCTCTATAGCGCGTGTCCGAATCCCACCAATGTTGTCTAAGTGATTGTCTTGAGTATGATTATAGGCAAGGGTGCTTCATATTGGGACCGCTAAATTTGATCGGTGTGTAATCACTCGAGCAATCACGAAGACAATCACACGACCACATCAAATTTGTCTCTAACTTCCCTAATGAAAGTTTGATTCGATTTTGGAGTAATATGAATTCTTTCGTATTCACATAATTTTTTGACATACACAGAGCAACGGTGAATATGATTGTATAGTTTTTAGCACGAGAGAATTGGTTATGTTGGTTTGCTCCTGTTTTGAAAGTACATATTTTTCGTCCAACATAGCATTTACTACATGTACCGCGTGAGTCTCAAGTAGTGAAGAAACCAAAAGTGGAACGTTAAAAAAATGGCTTACGCTGGAATATAATTATTCTTCCGATTTTCAAGAGAATAGTATCATTGGATCCCATTTGAAATTCTCTATATTTTTCGACGAGTAAGGTGAAAGGTATGTGGGCTCTGAAAGCGACTATACCGGATTTAGTACGACGTTCCACTTTTGGTTTCTTCGCCACTTGGAACTCAGGCGGTACACAAAATTTTAAATGAGAAGACAGGAATCAAGTTTAGAATATTCTGAATTGCAACCTTTGATGAATATTTGTTCAATAGTCACGGACTTATAGGCAAACCACATCATCTTAGGTTGTACTCAAAAAAACGACCTAAAAAATCTTCAGGTATTGAAATTACTTTAAATTGTTTCATGACTTTACAGATGATGGGGCTCGTCCCGGGACTATCCAAATTTTTTTCTAATCACGTGTCCAATGTCTCCAAATGTTCATGATTTTCTTCTTTCCAAATTTTAATAGCTCTTTTTTTATATCCTTCTCCTCAAATTTTACAGCACTTCCAATATTTTCTACTCCTTTAAATTTTTGAAGCGGTCTCTTATTAGTTTATTCTCCTTGATAGCTCCTTATCTTTATAAGATTTGATTTTGAAATTCACATTCCAACTTTCTTTTTTTTGAAAAATATTAAATTTAACTCCCGGGTATCAGACTTATTTAAATTTATAAAATAAATGTTGCTCGAAAAATGTTCACCATTATTGATTTTTAGGCCCAAAAGAATAATTTTATTCGTTAAATTTGGGCCTCCTAATTTTTTAAATTCAAATTTCATCCCCATGTGCAGCTAGCCCTTTATTATGTCCGTAACCTCTTTATATTCCTTTTTTCATATTATTATAATAATTATTATATCATTTAAAATGTTTTTCGAAAAGAGCTTAAAAAAATATTTTGTTCGAATTTTGCACTTTTCCTAAAATTAGTGAGTTCCGACCGTGGACACTCAAATAAAATATAAAACTTGATTCATAAATTTTCCCAATAACAAAATGGCATATAAAATCTAAAAAATATCTTGAAAATATCGAATTGATTCTTTCCCGTGAAAATTACCAACGGATTTTGAAAACTTTTTATTTTGACCACAAGATTCCAGAAAAATTAATAATAATGCCATATTTCAACGACGATTAATCGGTGGATGGACAACTCGCAGTCAAATGTTTTGACTGCCAGATTTCTGGCAAACTTGCAGTCAAAATCAACAAATATTAAAAAAAAATAGCAGTCAAGATTCTAGAACAAATTGAACCGTCAAATGTTTTGACTGCCGGATTTCTGAATAACTCGCAGTCAAAATCTACAAATTTATTAAAAAAACTCGCAGTAAAGATATAAAATGGAAACTAAGTATTAATATTTTTATTATTGAACAGTTGATATACCAGATATTAAAAAGTATAATAATGATCAAACTACATATAAATTATTCTTCATGAAAAAAAGATAAAATTTTATTTATGATTTCACTTATTGCATCAGGGTGAAAAGTTTTGTTTTTTCTGAGACGGAGTGAATCTATGATAGATATAATTTTATCATGTTTTTCAATCGAAACGTTTTTGTGTTTAATTCCTGGATCATTTTTACTTTGAATTCTAGAATCTAGATAGGCATTCGATATTTTGAAGTAATAAATAACTTCGTAAGCAGACTAATACAGTACATCAATTGAGCGTTCTCCAGGGAACTTGACGATTTTGTCTTTGATAATTATATTTCGTCCTTTAAGTCGGTTTGACGTTGTATCAACAAAACTCAAATCTCTTTTTTCCATGATACAGTCCCCCCTTAATCAAGCTTGTAAAAGGGAAGGATCCCTACGTTTGTCCGACGAATTTTCTCTTCCACTTTTCCTGGCTTCCCTTTTACAAGCCTGCCCATTAATGGTGGACACGCTAATTATTGGCGATTGTTTTGTATCCTATATATTTCTAACTTTAGATTTCAGGCCGAAAAAAGTTTTGTGTACTAAATTCAGAAGGATTATAAAAAAAGTTATTAAGAAGAATAAATGAAAAAGTTAACAAATTTTTGGTGAATCAAATATTTCTGAAACAATTTTCAGTGGAACAAATAGCCACAAAAGTAAATTTAGATGTATATTTAGACGATAAATAAACACTCAGTTGTCTATTTTGATAGGAAAAACAGGCATTTTCCTTTGGCTCAGCGTTATTGAGTGTAAATTCGGCTTTGATATTCTGCTGCGCTTTTTGACGGTTCGGACTCATCACAGTGTAGTGATGAAATGCCACATGTGAAATTTTCGTGGTCGAAGGAGCATTGTATTCCTGTCGGATTCAAATTGTCTGTAATTTTCAAGAAATCATCCAAAACCTTTTCGTCCTCCATTTTTAGATAATTATGAAATTATTATAAACTATCAATCATATCTTGATAATCTAAAGACATCAGGTCGTATACAGTAAAAAACCTTGGTGACTGCAAGATTTTCGAAAAACTCGCAGTCAAACAACAATAAAATAGAAAAACAATTTTTTTGACTGCCAGTTTTCTCGAAAAGTTTGACTGCGAGTTTATCCGCTATACAGCTAAACTCGCAGTCAAAATTTGTTGTTATTGACTGCGAGTTGACCCCTTACCGATAAATCCTCGATGATCAAACGCGCAAAAATTAGTCTCTGATTTGAATACTCAAAATAATCATTATAAAAATATCTTCTGTGGAGTCCACTGTGTAGACACCCTAAGTCTAGGATTTATTTCGTCAGGTTTAACCATCAGATATCAATGATATCATATCATCCTAATGACGGGAATTAAATCACTAACTGATTAAAAACTGAACCTTAATTTATTCAACATTTTTTGTTTTTTATCAACTTGTTTCGAATTTATTCTAATTCATTTTCAAGATAATAAAGTGATAATAAAATTCTTCAAAGTTCATTGAAATTCAGATTCTAGAAAGTGCGTTTTGAGCAGTAGGGTGAAAAACATCTTCAAAAAAAATTTTGGACTAATTGGCTTAAAAAGCATTTTAGGTGTTTAATTTGGGTTGTCTACAGAGCTTTTATTTAGCAATAGTGATAGAATTATAGGCTATGATTTAAAGGGAATTATTTCAAAATAATGTGAACTTCAACTTTTTTTGATCGTTGATTTTTGGACGTTTTATGCGGATGTGATAAGCTTCACATTTTTTACGGGCAAATTCGGAACGGAATCGCTTTTTGACGACGGAAAATCTAGATTTAAAAAATGCGAATTTGGCTTTCTTGGGACTCGTGAATTTATTATGGTAGTTAAGGGCATATTCGCTTGCTTTTCACATATATAGTGACTGCAACTGTCAATATGAGAAAATATATGAGATCCAGAACTTGAGCGTTGATGTTCACCTATGCGGATCTGGTTGCACATTATATTTTGGTCAATTTTTTCTTTGGCGTGGCTCGAGAAAATTTTTGTGACTTTTATTGTACGAATAATGCGATATTGACTCGAAAGTTTGGTGATATATTAGACATTCGTCGTGTCAGCCTACATATGTATTGCTCGATATGAGGGGTTTGTATAATCAAAACTAATTGTAGATTTGTGGGGTCTCTTTCACGCTTTTTGTCATCTGCTAAAAAGGTTCGAATTCTATGTTCAATAAGAGCTAGAGGGTATGAATTACGATAGAACACTTCCTTAAGCTCCACAAGACTTTTCAGAAATATGTTTTGAGTCGAACAAGCGTGTCTTTCATGGTGAAGGGCGGTGAAAATATTGTCTTTAAGGTATTTCATGTTCATTATACTATGCTTGCAATTTGACATAACAGTCATAAGCCCTCTGTTCCGATACTAAATAAATTCTATTTCACCATTCTCAATATATATTTTAGTGTCAAGAAAAATTATTTCATTTTCTAGGTTCATTTCTTCTAAAGTGAATTTTAGCCCTTTGTCATACCCATTAATTGCGTTCAAAAAACTTCTAGTGGAATTATTTCTGATAATTAGAATGCAATCATCGGCATAACGATGGTAACTGACTAGTCACCCAGAAAGTAAGTAAGGTTTAACGATGAATATACTGTCCAAAATTGAGGACGCCATTCCTAGTCCATTTTTTTTGTTTAAATACACCAATCGGGCTTCGAAAAATAGAATATTTTTGGAAAGTCTCCAAAAGGAACACTTTGAGATTTTCCCGAGTCGGAACGGGCAATAAAACACCAATTTAATTCTTAAATTTAAAAATTTTCGAGGTTGACTATATATTCTATTAAGAATGTGCGAAATAACTCGGGGCACATTTACGTTGTTGTACATGTTGACGACGTCAACAGAAACAACTCTGTGTTCATTTTCATTGAATTTTGTTTTTTCGATAAAAAATTTGGTTTTGAAATCAGCTAAACTCTCGACAGCAAATTCGCATTCTGCTACTATTGGTTCTATTAAAGTTTTAAGGAAATCCTCGCTATTACAGACCAGGCTGTTATAGCTTGTCACTATGCCCCTAATGTATTTATCCTTTTTAAGGCATTTAAACATGCCGTAAAAATCTGAAATGCTGTAAAAAGGGTGCATATCAAGCAACACCTTTTTTACAACGTTTCGGGTAGGCCTGTTTTTGAACGTTTATTAATTAAGAGTTCAACGTCATTATCTAGATCACTGACCAAATATTTAGCAATTTGTTCAAAATTTGGCCTAAGAAAATCTATTATTTTGTCTTAATAATCAGATTTTCTGACATAAATTAAATCAGGTGACTTGTCAACCTGCAATAAAATATTTTGAGAGTGTTTTTTCAAAAAAATTTATAATTCAGTAACCCTAAAATCATCGGTGTTGCAAGATTGTAAACTAAGACCCGTGTGGGCTGATAAAGCTTTGACCCTACCTATTAACAATTCAGAAATATTGTTTTTCCTAGCGGTATTTTCAAAACAATTAAATAGCTTGTCAATTTCTAATGTATTTCTGCTGTCACTAAAAGGGAGAACCCACTCCGTGATTTTTGCCAGTTTTAACAAATCTAGGACTTTTGGAGGAATTTCCGGTGTCAGTGCTATTATGAACAGTTCCGTGTTAAATTTGTCACCGAGTCTCAACTAGCCTGTTAAATTTTCTAGATCTACGGTCGTCAGAATGAAATTCAAATTTTCTCGTTATAATTTTGATGAAATTTATAAGTTAAAAATGTATAATAGAACTATTACAATGAGAGAGAATTTCATTCGACAAATTATCGAACTCATTTTGCAGAATAGCAAGAGTTCTACCTTTTTCATTGCGTTCATATTCCAAATTACGGTTCTCTATAACATGCTGTTCGTGGCGGTTTATGCCTTAGGTTCTTATTTCTTTGGGAGGGATACGGACAAAACAAGGAGATACTTTTTTAAGGATGCCAGCCCTCAAAAAGTCTAAAGCTTCTGTAGTTCTATGAACTTTGGTCCACTTATTGAAGGTCTTTCGAAGCAGTCTCTTGGCTTCGTTTATAATAATATTCAACATTTTTGTTTTTTATCAACTAGTTTCGAATTTATTCTAATTCATTTTCAAGATAATAAAGTTTTACAAAGTTCATTGAAATTCAGATTCTAGAAAGTGCGTTTTGAGCAGTAGGGTGAATAACATCTTTAAAAAAATATATATTGTTACTTCTCCGAATTGGCAGCGATTTATTGGCCTTTTTATTTGTCAACTGACTTGATCCAAAATTTTTATATCCAAAGGTCTTGTCGTGCTAACACCCTTCAAAATAAATGAATCTACTAATGTATTTTTGTCTATTATAGTTTACTGATAAAATATGATCAAACCCAGAACTTCTAAAAAGATAAATAAATTAATTAGTTACCTTACCTTGCGATAAACAATCCGCGTTCGCCTCTTCCCAAGGTTTGAACCCAACTGTAGCAGAATAGCTCACAGCATGTACAATTGAAATACAACAAATCAAATATAAATTCATATTTCTATTAAATGTAATAATTTTACACAAGAAACTGCTATGAATTATTTTACCCTATAATAATATATTATTAACGATATATAAGCTGGGCTTGTTGTTCGGAAGATTTGACTGTGACCGCATTACAATTACTTAATACAATATGTACAAATTTAAACAATGTTTAAGGACTCGGCATAAATTATAAATTCAAATAAAATTGAAGATAGAAAACAAATCTTGTCATGAAAAGTTGCAAAAACCAAATTTGGTTTGACATAAAATTACATTTGAAAAATAAATCTAATTTTATTCAATTTTTGAATGAATAAATTAAATAATCTGAACCAAAGTGTCAAAAATTTATGGTTTAAAATGGTCAAATCTTATATGGGTGCTGAAACATGTTTCTTTCCGGAAACAATTGAAACGACGATTTATAGATATCCCATTATCGCACTTTTGTGCCAATCCCGGCCCTACTACTTAAAAACACACTATGTTTGCTAATCAGGGCCGGGATTAGCACAAAAGGGTGATAAGGAGATATGATTTAAACAGATTTGTCTGAATAAAGCCGACTGGAATACAAACTATATTTATAGTTTGATGAATGGTTCAACTAGGAAATGTTTAAAAGATAATTATTTTCAAAATATTTTCATGAACTCTTAACTTTTTCACAATAAACTGATGTCATCAGTTATTAACGCATCATTACTTCAGAATCGGCCCAATTTATCTACCATGTTTTGTTCAAATTAACTTGAAATATTTCGATTTATTTTCAGAGTTAATAAATGTATTCATGTTGTTCACCAGTTTACCAAAGTCACAGCTACTAATTCATTAAATTAAATTTCACCGTAAAAATGCAATGATAATTATACGCGCTGCAATTCACCAGGAGTTGATCAAACAAGCGCAAAGACTTTGAAATACATAAGTTTGGTAGTACGCTCGAAAGGTTTTTAGAAGAAGAAACACTTTTTTATTCATGACTTATACATGTACTATTGATTTTTAGCGATGAAAGTTGACTTTATTTAAAATAATTAAAAAAAAGGATAAGTTCGGCCAATTTTTTTCTTTTATTAAGACATGAAAGGTTATAATAACGCTGAAATCAGAAAACTGACAATTAAAAAAATTGATTTCGATGAATAATTATTCTTAGCACTTGATTTGGGATACAATGTTTTTCGACTCCGTTGAGTTGTTGTTATCAGCTGGATATTATCATCGTCGTCATCATTTCCACCATTCGCCAAATCGAAAAGTTCCGTGAAGCAACTATCAATTTTATCTTGACAAACGTAGCCAAAGTTTCCAGAGTCTGAAGAAATATGAACAGTTTGAATTTTTAAGTTTTCGTCAAAAACAGCATGTTGAATAAAACATCTGTTCCGACTTGGAACTTCTAGGTCTCACGATAAAACTATTTTTCTGAAATTCAACTGTATTAAATTAAAAAAAATTCGTAAGTGATATAATTATTAATAATATAATTTAATATAATGAGCAATTTATTTGAGAAGAATAATTTCACATGAAATCGAATATTTTTTATGTAATATGGATTACAAACCCTGAAGTCAAATCCTGAATACTTGAATGATACAAACAATGCGGGATACTAGCACTCAATCAAAATCCTGGATTGCAGAATCGGCCGATTTCATCGGTGAGATTTGGATGGGACCTACCAATCTTATGCTCAGATTCCGGATTTTTTAAATATTCAGGATCTGTTCTCTGATGGTCGGTAATATATATTCCTTTAGACCACTGTTGATGATGCTTGGTCCATAGGCTCGACTGAACATTTTTCACCCCTAGATTAGTTGAAGTGATTTTTTGTCCAGAAACGGAAAAGATGGGTACTCGTTTTTGTCTTTTACCCCCCCCCAGGATGTGAGGGCGATAGTGAGTCCCTGAACAAAATGTAATACCAACCCCGGACTAATATTTTATAACTTCGAACATGTTTACTCGAAAACAGCAGGAGTGGTAACTTAAAAAAAGTACTGATCAAACAGACAATATCTATTCAATTCTTACTAATCAATTGACTGAATCATTTAATTGAATTTAATTTCACACTATTGAAAAATATCAAAAGCACCAGAACTTGTAAATTAAGCAAGATATAAAAATTTTAGAAACAGTTCTCGAATCTGCTCGGGATGACAAATTTAGTGTAAATAGGAATGTGACCAAAAATGTAATTTTTGGTCAAATTCATATTCACACTAAATTTGTCATCACGAGCAGATTCTAGAACTGATTCTGAAATTTTTATATCTTGCTTAATTCTCAAGTTATATAAATTTATAAATAAGGTGAAATTTATAATTGAAATTGCTGTAGTTTTCGTTTTAAACCGTTTCGATCAAATATTTTTCGACCATTTTAAAGAGCTCAAAATTCCGCTCTCATTTTCCGTATTTTTGTCCGTCAAAGCTCAAAAATGGCCTCAAGTTCACCGGCTAAAATGACTGTTTTGGTCAAATTCCTATTTACACTAAATTTTTCATCCCAAGCAGATTCTAGAACTGCTTCTGAAATTTTTATATCTTGCTTAATTAACAAGTTCTGGTGCTTTTGATATTTTTCAATAGTGTTGAATTCAATTCAATTTAATGATTCAGTCAATTGATTAGTAACAATTGAATAGATATTGTCTGTTTGAGCAGTACTTTTCTTTTAAGTTACCACTCCTGCTGTTTTCGAGTGGAAATGTTCGAAGTTATAAAATATTAGTCCGTGGTTGGGTATTACATTTTGTTCAGGGACTCACTATCGCCCTCACATTCTGGGGGGGGGGTAAAAGGCGAAAAGCGAGTACCCATCTTTTTCCGCTTCTGGCACAAAAAATCACTTTAACTAATCTAGAGGATTTAAAAATGTACAGTCGAGCCTATGGACCAAGCATTATCAACAGTGGTATAAGGGGATATATCAATTTTTGGGATTAGTAACACTAAACCGTGTTTTCATTTGTTCAAAATTGCTTAAGTTGTTTTTTTATCTCCAAAAAAAATTATGTTAATAATTTTGAAATGGTAAAGTGCTTTTCTGACGATAGTGAAGTTCTAAAAGTGTTTTAAGAAATCTCTGAAATTTAATTAAGAAAATTAATTTTTAAGGTTTTCAACCGACGAAAAACGTATTAAGTAACTAAAAAACAATAATCTTATGTAAGTAAGATTGACAGGAACTATGAAAAGTCGGTTTCTCGACCGTTTGTTTTATTCCTGGAAAAAATTTAGTTCAATTGTTCGTTTCGTTCGGAGAATTTTGAACTTTTGGAAATTTATGTATATTTTTTTCTTATTTACCATTACAATGTCCAGCAACCCAGTTTTTTTTGGAATTATAATTTTGATTGAAAGCTGTTATATAAGCACAATTCATAACCGCTGAACCACCTTCGAAACCTGGAGGATTGCCGGGAGCCCAATAACTTAACAAACGATATGATTTGCCATTTTTACAATTAAAAATAGATCAGTTTACGTCTAACGGATATATATCTCTTTATCACACTTTTGTGAATATCCTGGCCCTGATTAGCAAACGTAGTGTGTTTTTAAGTACTTTTAAGTAGAAGGGTCGGGATATTTACAAAAAAAAGGTGAAAATGGATATATCTTAAATCTGGGGAGATGGCCCATCTTGAAAAAATGAAGCCAAAAATTTAGTATTATTTACTATAAGGCTCCGAAACGACTTATTTTATAGGAATTATTTTGTTTACCAACCAAAGTGCCCCTCAGTCGTTGAAAATATGTTTACACAGTTAACATTTCGGCTTTTTGAAACGACTCATCCGATTGAGTTATTAAATACCGCAAAATTACCACACAATTCAGAGCTAAATCTTTTAAAAATTGTTGCGTATCTGATCATTTTTCAACTTTTATTTCAAACTTTATACTCGATCTAAAATGTTTTGAATATTATAAAATTATTATTCACTATCATTTTTAATCATTGTGCGGTATAAGTATAGCCTACAACATAGTTGAACAGTATAAGACGTTTCCAAAAACCTAAACCTGTACGCACCAATAAATTTTTATCCCGGTACGCACCACTAGTACATAATTGTAGTTGAGCACTTTTCAAAAAAATCATAAAAGCAGTACCACTCATCCGATTAAAAAGTTAAGGCTGAGGCACATAGTTTAAATTCTCGTGTTTCTCATTTTTCAAGCGCTATAACCTTATATAGTAAAAAATTATCTCACAGCATGAAAATCTAGATATTCGGAATTCTCGTAAAATTTTGAGTTTACCCTGATACTAACGAAACAAAATATTGACAAACTAAAATGTGAGAAGGGTTTGTTTGAGTCGTTTCCTAACTCAAAGAGGAGCACTCAAAATATAATTTTGTTTTGTCTTTCGAACGGTTTTACTCAGAGGGTATTAATGAAATCTCGTTTTTTATTCGATATTTTATATTATGTTCAGCGGTTAAAATTTTACAGACACTTCGTGGGTCGAAAAACGACAATCTCGTACAATAGTGTACGATGAGTGCGTACAGGTAAATGTTAAGAATGTGGACTCCCTATTAGCTTCTGAGAGATGTTTTCGCTGAGAAAAAAAATTTTACCTCAAATTCTCGCCGAACCCATCTATAGGACATGTTGTTCCATCAATTGGCCAACCCCAGTCGTTGGTGAATTCTGGACGAGATAAGCCAATCCAATATTGAGAACTTTCACCAGCAGTTGTGAGGCTCGAAGATACCACAAAATCTTCAACAAATTTCTGCAACTCAAAATATTCAGCTTCAGTTTTTGGTGCAGCTAAGATTTTTTCTAAAATTTTAAATTTATTATTTGAACAAGGATTGATTTTAAAAGCAACCACCGTTTTTTTATAATTTTGGCAAAAATAAAGTTTTTTTGTTTCAAAATTTATTTTGGCCAATAACACCGAGATTTCAAAATTTTAGACCGGCAGAAGTTTTTTTTTTGAGGAAAAGTCATTGTTACTGTTTTTTCCAGTTTCACCACGCATGAGGTTACATTCATAAAAATGTGTCAAAAGTTTTTTCAAATGAATATTGAAATAAATATTTGTGTAATAAAATTTAAATTGCAGATTTTATCATCTTACGCAATTATTAATTATTTTATAATCGAAATTTCCGATTCGGAAATCGAAAAAAATTTCAACAATTTTCGAATTTTTTAAGCGGACTTTAATAATGACATGAAAATTTCAAAATCATCAAAAGACTATTTGTTAGCCTCATTTATAAATTGCCTTAAAATTGTTCAAACTTATTAAGAGGGTGGTCAACGCAAAATTAGAGGAAAACGGACTTGTTTAATGCAGTTTACCTGTAAAATGAAATCAATAATTGCTCGAATTTATCATTAAAGATTCAATTGACCGAAAACCCGTCAATAAATTAAATTTATTTCCATGAACGAGTCTCAGGTCCGCCGGAAACGACGCTCGAAATTTATTCGTCTTCAAATTTCAAATTCCTACTCCTCCCTGAGTTTTTGAGGTATCAACTTGATTTTTTATTCTAAATTCACAAAATTAGTACGATCAAAACACTAGGAACGAACATTTCACTATTAGTATGTATCTCGCTTGAAGTTTGCAAAAAAGAATTTTTAGAGCACAAATTTTGCTTGTTTGCAAATACCTACCTCGTTGTCATTTTGAGACATAAATTTTTAGTTTGTATGAAAGTGATAAGCGAACACTCATCAAAAACACTAGGGACGAACATTTTTAAATTTATTTCTCACTTTTTCTCTAGCCTCCGAGAATCGAATGTTGAAATTGAAAATAAATCAAAAAACTATAGACTGAGGGCATTTCTAAGCCGAAAAAGACCACAAAAGTTCTTTCTATGGCTAATTTTATTATGAAAATACCGCCAATGATTTGAAAATTCTTTAGGTACAATAAAAAAACTATATGAAAAACATTTCATCGAAATTAAGTAACATTTTTATGTCCTTCCTGATTTGCGTTGACTCCCTCTTTAATAAATCTATAGATTTAACCCGTCGTGAGGCCACACACACCTAAATATGAGGTGGACTGTGAGTACATTTAAAAATCATTCTAAAATATGCTAATATAAAGAGAAACCTCGTTAGAATTGTCTCCTTCGAATACATTATATAAAAGAAATTTTGCAAGGGGATTTCAAAAAGTTAACTTATTTTTTTTTTGGAAATTTGTTCAAATTTTTACGGAGGGTTGATTTTTTGAGAGTTTTTTTCCAAATCTTTTACCTCTAAAAAATTACAATGGCGACCCTATTGCGTCAATTAAAAATTGTTAAAAGTAGCGGAAGTTTTAGCGAAGAAGTGTTTGTCCAGAAAGATAGGCTGACACTCAAAACAAAGATTAATTGGTATACAGGAACAGATATTTCTGGGTTCAAAAGTGATATTTCAAAATTTTTCAATTTAAGTATTTCACGAAAATATTTTAATTATTTTAAAAATTGATTCTTGAGCAAATTACAATATTGTCCACAGAGTCAATCAGATTAAGTATACTCGACCCAGAAATAATAATATCAGAACGTGTGTATTTTGGTATCTGCTTCTTTTATAGGGGGAAATAAACGATTTTTTGGATGTGATATAAGATTGTGATTTTCTTCATCAAAATTTTTTAAACCATAGTTTAAAATAAATTTTTGACTTGATTATATTTAAATCAGAATCAGAAAAAAACGATGACAGTGGTCAGATCATTGGCATCCATTCAATACCTACAATAATTTGTGAACACCACTGTGAGCTTGTATCACCTGATATGCTCTTACCTTGCTCTTATCAGTAAATTTTCTAGAAACTCAAAATCAAAATTCTAGAATATCAAATGTCGGATGCAAAAAATATATCGTTTGAACTTCCTTATGCAAAAAAATGAAACTCTAACTACCTTGGGCTTTCTGTAATAGGCGGTTTTTGAACATGACCTATATATAGGTGTCGGTGCCTTGGCGGAACATTTTTTTCTGTGCTCACACGGCGTTAAGGTCGTTTGCCCACTATTTTGTGGTAAGTGTAGGTCTTGGGATAATTATTTATTTTTTACAAAACATATTTCTTTGTATAAAAAGTCTGAAATTGATAATGAATCGAATACGATTCTGCTGACAATCAAGATTCTCATAAATAATATTGTGACAATTTCAAGATCAAACCTGTGAACAATGATTCAACTCGTCTAAATAAATCAAACAGTAGTGTCACACTAATACTGTTTAATTACAAATGAAAAAAATAGCCTCAAAATTAACATGAATTAAAACTTCCTTAACCCCCACCTGCACGAAATGTCCTACCAACCACCTGCACGAGAGTGTTTCAAAACACACACATAGACAAGGTGACATAGATAGGGTGCGCAGCGGTCAGAATTCTTAGTTTTTTAAAAAATGATTAAATTAAAATGATTTCATCTTACAAAGTATTCCGCCTACGCATTTTTTTTGTCAAAATGACCAAAATTTTTTCGAAAATTTTCGAACATTTAATTTTTTTTAAATTTTTGTTATCAAGAAATAGCAAATTTTTATGTGAGTACGATCCTTGCACAAAAATACTAAAATATTGAGCTGATTATGCTCATAAACAAAATTAGTGCTGAAAATGAGGGTTTTTGAAACTCACTTTCTGACCACTAGATAGCCCAAAAATGGCTCGGAATCGTCTTTTTCGGTGGCGATTACACCCCGATAGCAGATAAATGTTTATTAACAGTTTTATCTTGTACAACCGAATGTGTTTAAGCTTTTGGGGTTTTCCCCGAGGAGATTCACGCCTAATCAATCAGAGCGCGACTTGGTTAATTTTTGGTTAATCAAGTTGCTTTTTTTTTTTTAACTGGTAGCATCCTCCGTTTCTCTCTTCGCTTTTTGATACTTACTGTGAAACCAACTGGTTTTAGTTACTGTAACGGTTTAAGTGTGCGATAATGATTCCTTAATTCTTTCTATCTTCGATCACTTCAAGAATTCGGAATATAAACTGAAAAATTTTGCTTACTTTAATTTCGGAGATTGTTCAAAATTGATTTTTGAGTATTGCAAGACTTCACAATTCAGGCCCGGAACATACATGTTTATAAACAATTTCGACGGTGTATAAAAGTGTAGGACTAACCATCCATTTTATAACATTTTTGTCACTTTAATCAAGTTGAATTTCTCAAAAAGATAGCTAAACGAACCTCGAGATATGCAATCAATGTTTGCATCTGACCAAAGTTTGAAACCCTTGGTCCCATAATAATTGACAGCATTCACTTGGAAGATAAAGAAGAATAAAATAATCATTTTGAATTTGAGTTTGTGAGATTTGAAGAGCAGCAAAATTTGAGAATCTCTTATAACTTATATTTATTTGATTTTTCATTGTCCGGCGGAAGCAACTGTGACCGCAAAATAAAGAGAATTGTTCTTTGGCTATTATAAATTTTAACCCTGGGATTATGTAAAAAGACCAATTTGTAAGATTTTATAAAAGGGATTTGGTAAATCAAATTTGTATTTAAGTGACTTGAGTACAATTGACGTTTGGGTTTTTAAGTACATAAGTACTTAAGGTGTCGGTGCATTTTGACAGATACGGAATATGGGCTCTTGGTGAAAAACTTTTACTGGGATATATATTCTTCTCAATATACCACCAAGTACACTGGGTGACCCTTATCCGTGACGATGTACCCTTATCCGTACGATTTTTGGTCGAGATGAAAACGCTTATAAGCCTAAACGCCTATGTAGACGTGGTACCCTTATCCGTACGTTGTTACCCTTATCCGAACGATTTTTAGCCGAGCTGAGGTGTCGGATAAGGGTACACCCAGTGTAATGTTTCATACTCCAGGCAACTTTTTGTAACTACAGAATTTCCAAATTCCAGCTTTTTAAGAAAATTTTGAGTTCAAATTGAACTTTTCGAATTCGACAATTATGATAAATTTTTGAAAACACTTCCGAACATTATGAAAAAATGCCTTATTTTTTCTTTAAATTTTTAAAACAGTATTTGTTTTAAATCAACGAAAAAAACCCTTTAATATGGTCACTTTAACTTTTCGCGTAGGTGATCACATATTTTTTATATGCTATTTGAAAAATCATATGACATTTTTTTGGTATTTTCGGTCGAACCTATTTGGAAATATATCGAAAATTTTCCCCATTTCTTGTTCAACATTTTTCAAACTAATTTTTCTTGAATCCTTAGCGGAAAATATTGGGAATGGCTACTTTCCCTATATTTAAATATGTCTTCGTTTTGTTTCTTCGCTCTTGTTAATACTCTGAATCATACTTTTTAAACGAAACTACGGATCGGCAGAAATACTCCAAGGCCCTCATTAGCCGGTATTAAATAAATTTTATCACACTCAAACTTGCCGTATTGATAAGCCGACCCATCCACTGTTTTCAATTTATTTTATTTAACTCATGCAGAAAAATATTTCTTTCGATGTGGTAAAATTTTGGTTTTTTCCGCCTTTTTTCACAAATTTAAATTTTCGATTTTGACGTAGAAATGGTACAAAATAAAATTTAATAAATCCGAGTCGGTGGTCGAAAACGTATTTTAGGGCTTCTTAGTAAAAAATAATAAATTTTACTGTTATTTAAAAACAATGGAGCAAAACGCGCGTTTTTTGAGTGTTTTTTTTTTTTTTTTTTTTTTCAAAAGACAATTTATAAAGTAAAAATAATCAATCTGAAAAAATTCAGATTATACAAAGTAAGTTGAAAAGTGGCACTTGTGTTCGACAAAGTTTTTATTCGAAAATTTTGAAGTGGCAAAAAGTTTCCCATCAAGACAAAAAAAATGAAAAAATGCAAATCTGTCCATTATGCACCGACGCCTTAGTAATTGAAATATTTCAATTTCCGACTGAAATAATATCTTGACTAGATAATGAAACATGAGTTTTGAGGCGACAAGTTCAGAAAATGAACTTCACATAATCGATTAAGTTAAAATTCTGTTAATTTGAGACATACCATTTTTAATACAGTGGGTGACTTCTTCAACTTCTACAGTGAAGTAGGAGAGGCAAAACGTTATTTCCGTATTATTTTATTTGAATTATGTTGAAATTGTGGCTCTTAAAAATATGAAATTTCTTCTCTTTAGTTCTCCATAAATCTTGAAAATTATTAACATGTGGTCGTTCGATTTAAAAAAAAACTGAGGTAACAAAATCTGCTATAAACACATGTTTAGAAAGTTGTGGATATCCTCCTGTCAAATAGTACCCCATGAAGATTTAATTGTGTCAAATATGCTCACCCGCGAAGTCATATTCACTCATTTTACAATTGAGCTCTTGGCTGCCGTTTTTTGTGCGGTTGAAGTTCCGGACAAAGTTTTTGTCTCGAGAAAAAAAAATACCGGATTAGATGTCCCGTTTCGCTAAGTTTGACTTTACGTATTTTTTATTTTGGAAACCTCATTATGTTTAAAATTATTATTCTTCAAAATTGTATGATTAAAAAAAATTATACGACTAGTTTTTAAAAAGGTATTTAGACCTACTATTATTTTGGATTTTTGCCAAAATTTCGTAAAAATATGATGGATTCTGAAGATATCAGTTATTTAGGAATTATCTCAAGTTTTATATCTTATTCGTTGTTTTGTTCCAAACTTTTGATTAAGTTAAGTTTTTTCAGAATTCATTTCTATAAAAACTCTTATACAACATAAAACTCTAGTTTTCGAATAATTTATTTTTGAAAATCAATAAGATT
The DNA here is from genome assembly GCA_004367855.1 of Oikopleura vanhoeffeni. Taxonomy (NCBI): domain Eukaryota; kingdom Metazoa; phylum Chordata; class Appendicularia; order Copelata; family Oikopleuridae; genus Oikopleura; species Oikopleura vanhoeffeni. Next base: position 20,282 of record SCLH01062945.1, read on the forward strand.
AAAATTGAAATTTTTCGTCATACGCGCTCAAAGTGAGGTTTCCAAATGGATCTTCATGGTTGAGGAGAACCTCGATACTTTTATGAGTAAGGAAGTTAAAATACATAATTATTATACTAGAAGTTGTAAATGTCCAGCTGCATCCGTGCTAGTGAGTACCAACCTTTTTCAAAGTCTTAAAGTGTCGCCCTTGCCCACCTAGACGTAACTGAAGTCGTAATTAGTAACGTTGGCCATGATGTTGCTATTGCATGCTCATCCTATATAAAAAAAATTTGAGATGATAAAAGTATCATTTCAATAAGAATTGAGTTGAAGTTAGTTTCAAATTCATTACATTTCTGCAGTATGAAACTTTTCAACGGAATGACCATCTTTTCTGCTTTTGTCAATGGGGCCAACATGACAAATTTTCCTAGGTAAGACTTGTCATGAAAAATTGAAGAAAAAAGCCGATTGTTTTTATGATATACAACAGTCTGGAAAGTGTTTGCTGAAGAACTGAAAATGATTTGTTTTAATTAAGTTAATTGAATGTTTTCATAAATTTTGTTATGTCACATTTTCGCTCCCGATTATTTTGCGGAAACCAGATTGAAACCTTCAATTGGTTTATAATCATTTGGATTTGTTTAAGACTTACATCTTTTTAAAATTCAATGTTTTATCGGTGCAGGTAAGTGTCAGCAACAAAATAAGATCGGGAGCAAAAATGTGACATTCTGTTAATAAACTGAATTGTTATGAACCGAAGAGATACCGTCGGCTTCAGTTTATCTGGAGAAGAAAATGCAGATGAATTACTTTTCATAATGGCGAGCATAACTAAGGGTAGTGTCAACGAGGTTGAGCGAGCAATTGATCAACTACTAGGCCCAGGTATGCGAGATCTTTCCGATATGCAAACCAGAAAGTTTCGGAATCTCAAAATTTTGGTTCTTTGGCTCCAGCAAGAAAAAAAGTTTGGACGATATTGCTACTACGGTTGCTATTGTTTACCAGAAGGATCTCATAATATTGCTGCAGGAGGCTACGGCAGGCCAGTTGATGGAATTGATCAAGCTTGCTTCGATTTCAAGCAATGCTACAAGTGTCTTGTAAATGAGCATACGGCTGAAGAAGCAGACAAGGTCTGGCCTGGAAAAATGGGTGCGTATTAATTTATTCTCTTTTATTATAATTAATTAGATTCTTTTTAATGTTTGATCAATCTTTATTATTTTCGATTACTTAAAATTGACAATTATTCTAATTATAAATTATTACTCATTAAATAAACTCAGATACCTGTGCTGGTGAAAATCAAGGATACCGTGCTGATTTGATGATAGATGTAGCAAGACATAAATCGATTGTTTGCACAAATAAACTCGGTGAATGTCGTCGAAATATTTGTGAATGTGACAAAGCTTTAGCTGAAAAATTAGCAATTGAAGAATCAAATTGGGATGAGTCAAAACATGTCGTAAAAGGTGGATTTAATCAAGAGCAAACTTGTCAGAAACCTACTCGAGGAAGAAGTCCATTCATTGAATGCTGCGGAGATACATTCACTTTCCCTTTCAATGAACCACGACGAGAAAATCAATGTTGCGATGGACCTGTTGCGAAACCTGTCGGAACTTGTTAATTCGAACTTGTTTTTGTTAACATTTTTCACTGTAAAACCATCCAGTTAAATTATTGTAAATACTTTTTCTCGAAAATAAAACCAACTTTTTATAGGAAAAAACATTAAGACTTTGTTAAAGCAAACTCAAGCTTAATTTTCTCAAAATTTAATTTGATCTGCTTGGTTAAGGGAGTTGTGGGTGTAAAATCTCACTTATTACAAGCAAATTATAATCGCTTTAACTTTGGTAACATTTCCGGATGTAGTCACGGTGAATGCATATGTGAATTCAAACCATGATCATAACTGGTATAAAATAATCATTTTTTTAAATAATTTTCATGACCAGATGGTAATTTTAAAATTTGCTTAATTTCAGCTTGTTCTCTCGAATTCGGAATAAAATTTGCATTTTTCAACATATTTTAACAAAATTTTCTAGAGTTGTGCAGAAATCACGCACTTTCAAAATCTTTAGCTCTGATTATTTCTTGTTAACTTTTATCGCCTAAAAAATCCAAATTGTATTTTAACACCAATCATGAATTTCTGTTTTTATTATTTTTGGGAGATTGACCAAAAATTTAGAATATAAGCTTGGGAAATTCTTGCCGTTCAACGGGAGTACAACTCCTGAAAATGCATCACAATTGTATGCAGCATGTTAAAGTTTTTTCCCGATGAAGAACAAAAATATAACGCTGATTCACAAGCACCGCATTTCTCGACAGTTTACAATAAACGTATTGTTTTGTGTACAATCAAACCGTAAAGAGTAGGCGGACCAAATGTTTTGCTGATTATTAATTTTTAAATTTGTCATGTAATTAATAAAAGCCACTTTGAATTGCTTGCATATTTCCAACATTCAGCACAAACAACCCTTCTTAATTTTGGACAAATTTCTTAAAAAATTGTTACGAAATTTAAATTCTTTGGGGTTTGGAAATTTTGGGCTTGAATACAATACAAATTGTGGCTTTCAGATTAAGACGCAAACTTGAGTCGGTTCAACTAATACTATTTTTGTGTTCTCAAAAAATGATTTTAAAATATTCTTAATTTTTCAGAGCTGAAATTGTTATTTTCTCACTTTAATTATTTGTCCAACCAAGTTTTGATTTTTAAGTTGTTCTTCAAAAGGGTACAATCAGTTCATCGAACATATTTAATTAACTGATAATCCAACGTAAATTTTAGTAATGCTGGCCTTTTTGCAATTTTGCATGGAAAGTTCGAATGATTATTCTGCAATGAAGGGGATTTTTTAAATTTGAAATGTATTCTATGGGCAGAGCATATGTTAAATTCGATAACAGACAAATTATACCAATACCTCTAGCCTTCAAGGCATTTTGTAAGATAGTTTCAAGCTTTAATATCTAAACCTCCGCATATAATATCTGATTTGAAAAGGTTTCCAAAAAGTACTGAAAAATGATGCATTGATTCAAGCAATATGCGATTGTCATGATTCCTATTTAATTCCGCGTCAAAAGAAAACATTAGAAAAAAACTCTGGGCTCACTTTTCTTAATTAAGTTTTAGATGCAAGAAAATTGCATTCAGCGATTAAATATTCATTAATATATTTAAAAAGGTATGAAATTTTTCAATAATGTCAATTTATAGTGAAGATTGTTCTCATTTCAACAATGATATTAAATGAGCTGAATTTGATAATGTAGCACGCTTTATTTCTAACACAGTGAGAAGATGCAGGCAAAGATGTATTGCTTTTGTAAGCAACAGACTGTGAAGACAGATTAAGCCTATGCTTAGGGTGCGCAGCGGTCAAAATTCTAAGTTCAAATTTAAATGATAAGACCAAAACGGAAAAAATTTCTGATTTTAAGATGGGGCATTAACCAATAGGATGTCTAATGTCTATTGAGAATACAATTTTAACAAACTAGTATTCGCGCGGATAAGTGGGCATACGAGAATAGACGCCGGTTCGAGTAAGTAGAGAGATTATATTTAGTTGAACTTTTTTAGATAACTAAATACATACAGTTGTAGGTCGTGTCAATGTAAATCAAAAGTGCCAAGACTGAGTTAATTCGCAGATAGTCGCATTGCATTGTTCTCCAGCGGATAGAACGAAGTCATATCAGGCAACGAAAAACCGTTGCTCGCAATAATGTGACGGGTATCAAATCAGGAGATTAAAGGGCTACAAAGAAGACAGAACACCCCGTTTGATCCCTATTGCTACGTAACAATTTCATTGATCGCAATTTATTTATCATATAACAAAATTTGAAAAAATAGATTGACTTGAATTTTAGTAGAAAATGTAAACTTATTTGTAAATTTGACCGTATAATTATGTAAAAAGGGTCTCATAGCAACCAATTGCTAGTACATTTCATCACTTTAAATGATATGTTTTATGTTTCACGTATTGAACCTTGATTGTTCAGAATAAAAAAATAATTTTAATGTTGCGTCAATGAAAATGTGCTCGACGAGTGTCTATATTTAATTTGTATTTATATTGATTAAAGCAAATATTTTTCTAGAAAAAAGAGTATGTACAATTAACAAAGCATTATTAAGGATCTCTCATTGTGCAATATAATATCTTCTTTAATTTTCAGTTAGCAAGTACCATCTGGTTTTGCTAGTGGACCGTCACAACATTGATTTTCTCGTCTTGGTTGATTAAAAGGGAAAGTTGACGTATCTCCGCAACACTCAACAAATGGACTTCCTCCTCCAACAGGTTTTGAACAAGTAGCTTCACGATTAAAACCTCCTTTTACAGCGTGTTTTGTGACGTCCCAATTCTTTTCTTCAAATGCTAATTTTTCAGCTAGCGCTTTGTCACATTCGCATATATTTCGGCGACATTCTCCAAGTTTATTTGTGCAAACAATAGATTTATTTCCATCATTATCGGTCATTAAATCAGCTCGGTATCCTAAGTTTTCACCTGCGCAAGAATCTGAATTGATATTTTGAAAATATGAAGTTAATAAAAAGTTCACTTTTAAGTTATAAATGGCGGAAATAGAGGAATAATTTGGTTGAAATTTCACAGACTTAGCATTCTTGTTCAGTTTTAACTAATGGAAGTTTAGTTTCGACGTATTCTTTTAAATCTTTAAAAAATAAGAAAATGAAAGAAAATTAGATTTTTATTTCATTTTTTTGAAATTTTGTTGAAATTAAGAAAGCTATTTTCAAAACACAGAGTATTTTTCAAAGTACCAAAGAATGGTAGACCATTTTCATCGGTAATTTTTTTTTTCGGAAACTGTATTTCTGACATAGTTTCTGATATCAAAATACCCATATTCTAATCGTTTACATTTTTTTATCAATGGGCGTGGTTTTCACGCCTACGCAATTTTCATTGAAAAAAATAGGGGGGGGAAAGTCGACTAAAAATATAATCCCAATATGGTATACTTCCCAAACATTAACTAATGTGCCGGTTAAAAAATTAAAAAACCATTTCATCTTGGTAATTGTTAGGTTTTTTGATTCTTTCGACGATTTGAAAAAATTGCAACTTGATAATAAAGTTTATTACAGGGAGGTGCTCAATATTGCCTACCCCATATTGCCGAATTTAACCTACGCAAAATCACCATTTTTAGCTAAAATAATTACTGTTATATATATAGGCCCTCAGTACAAAAGGGGTGCCCCATATTGCCGAATTTTTTTGCCAAAAAACTTTCGGCAATAATGGCCCCTCCCCTGTATCAAGTTTATTTAATAAACATATAAAAATATTTCATTTAAAAATATATACGTTTTCAAAATCAGCATAAAAGAAACATTAAACTCAGCCAAAATAAACTTGTTTAAATTTCCATCAAAAATCGGGATAAGGCTTCAAACTTTGAAGAAATTAAAAAAATTTGAACACCTTTTTGAATTTTACAGTTTTTTATGTTTCGAAAATTTATGACGAATTTGAGTAAATTTGAGCTTTGAAATCTGGTGCTAATTTTGCTATATGTTTCAAATTTTCTAATATAAATAGCTGTATTAACATTTCCATAAAATTCTTGCCAAATATTTCTTACCAATGTGCCCAGCCCAGACCTTGTCTGGTTCTTCAGCGGCATGCTCGTTAACGAGACACTTGTAGCATTGCTTGAAATCGAAGCAAGCTTGATCAATTCCATCAACTGGCCTGCCGTAGCCCCCTGCAGCAATATTATGAGATCCTTCTGGCAAGCAATAGCAACCGTAATAGCAATATCGTCCGAACATTTTTTCTTCCTGGAGCCAAAGGACCAAAATTTTGAGATTTCGGAACTTTCGAGTTTGCATATCAGAAAGATCTCGCATACCTGGGCCTAGCAACTGATCAATTGCTCGCTCAATCTCGTCGACACTACCCTGAGTTATGCTGGCCATTATGGAGAGTAGTTCATCTGCATTCTCCTCTCCGGATAAACTGAAGCCAACGGTATCTCTTCGGGCTCTAAATATCCATTTTATGTGAGACATAAATGTTTAACAAATTTGAAATAATTTTAATTTAAAAAATCCAAAGTTCCACTTGTCCCAAAAAACATAAAGTTTTTTGGCATTATTTTTTTGGCGACATTGTTTTAGGCACTAGGAGATTTCTCCATTTAATTTTTTTCAAAAAGTTTCAGGTCTTTAAAGTTTGATATTCTATTTTGTGGTCACGATTAGTAACTTACGAATAGTTCAATCAGGAGAATGATAACAAATCGAAATGGTGAAATAAAACAATCAACTCCTGTAATTTAATAGTTTCAGTCCTATTAAAAAAAAGGTTGAAGACGGAAAAAAAACTTTCATTTATAAAGAATTTATTAAGTTACAATTTGCAAATGGGAAATTTTTCAAAATAAACTTTATCGATGAATTCTCAATCAAACAATTATTTATCAATTTAGTAAATAATTCATAAAACGTTTTAATTCTGCATTTTTGTAGTCGTCCTGATTAAAAAATCTCAAGACAAAATTCTTAAAGATAATAAAAATTTAAGTTTTAGCATTCATTTCTTACCTTGGCATTTTTGCGACGTCACCCCCAATAGCAAAAGCAGCGAAAGCGGTTAATGTGTTGAAAAGCTTCATATTTCTAGCTGATAAAGTATACTTTTATTATACTTTAAAATGTTTTGGTGACTATTTGATTTGTTACTTTCTTTTTATATTGCAAGAACCGTTACGTAAGGTGATTGCGGCCGATGCATACCAAACAGCGCCTCCGAGGACATGGTACTAATTTTGTACGTAACTGAGACCCGCTTCCACTCTGACAAGAATTTTTAATGCTTCAGTGCAGGAATAATTAAGAAATAACGTAATAAAGAAAATATAATTGTGTATCCCTTTATCATACTCTTGTGAATATCCCGTCTCTAATTAACAACACATTTCGTTTGCTAATCAGGGACAGGATATTAACAAAAGTGTGACATAGGGGTATTTAAAAGTTGAATTATGATATAATTTTAACTTGAATCATATCCCTTTAGGAAGAAGGTTGTTATTTTCTAGTTTGGTCCAGTACATTATGTACGTTAAGGGCCTCGGTGCATTTTGGCAGATTTGCACTTTTTAAATTTTTTTTGTCTTCATCGGAAACTTTTTGCCACTTCATAATTTTTGAATTAAAAGTATTTCAAACGTAAGTTGCCACTTTTGAGCTCACTTTGTTAAATCTGTTTTTTTCAGATCGATTATTTTTACTTTATAAATCGTCTTTTGAAAAAACACTCTGAAAACGCGCGTTTGCTTCCATGGTGTCTAAATTACATTAATCGAAAATTTATATAATCTAATTTCATATGATTTCTACGTCGAAATCGAAAATTAAATTCCTAAAAAAGACGAAAAAAACAATTGCACATCGAAAGAAATATTTAATTTTCAATGGTTAAATTATTAAAATTTTACGTGGTGATGGTCGGCTTACCAACTAGGCCAAGTCTCAGGGAAATGAACTTTTTGATTAAAGGCTTAAGTTATTTTGCGCAAACCGTATTTCATCTCAAAGAAGTGTATTCAGACTATACAAACAAGAACAAAACCGCAAAGATTTCTTTAAATAGTTGAAATAGCCATTCCCAATATTTTTGCTGAGACGCCAAAAAATCAGTTTGAAAATTTTTTGAAACAAGAAATGAGAAAAATTTTCAATATATCTAATTATTTTTGACCAAAAATCACTACATTCATTATTGTTTTTCAAAACAATATAAAAAATATGCTTGCACTTAGTCGAAAAGTTAAAGACTGCCATTGTGAGTCTTTTTCTTGCATTTGAACACATAGTGTAAAAAAAATTTTAACGAAATAAGAACGTATTTTTTTATTTGTTTGAACTTTATCCAAGAATTTCTCCTAATTTGCTCGAATTCGAAAATAAATTCGAACTCACAATTTCAAAAAGCTTAATGCAAACAGATTCCTAGTCACAAAATTGCCTGGATGACGTAGCCCATGAATCGATCTGTCAAATGCACCGAGCCCTTTAGGGTTGTGCGTTAAATTGTGCGGTATATCTGTCTGATGAAAAAGGTCTTAGAGGCCATTAAAAATGTCCAAATTGATACGGGTGATAATTAAGTGTTCTAAAGACCCAATCATCAAAACAAAAAATTCTAAATTTCGCATTTTTGATTTTTTCTAGATATTTTGAAAGATGAAGTTAAAATAACTTTGCCAATTTGACCACTAAAACGTTCAAATATCGCTTGCGTGTAGCCAACTTTCTCATCAGTGTTTCAAACTGGCTCTCTTGGCGCCTACTTCGAAAAAATCGAAGCACTTCTTTTTCCCGGAATTTTCGGAAAATGACCAAAATTAAATCATTATTTCGATTTTAGCTCGAAATTGCAAAAAAATCATTTGATATAATTTCTTACAATGTTCTGAGGATACTTGATAAAAAATTGAGCCATTTGCAAATATATCCTCGAGGAGATAGATTTTGAAAGTCTGAAATGTGAAAAATCGTCGTTATTTGGCGTTCTATGAATTCTTCAGTCAACGATCAAAAAATCTTGTGATTAAGATTTAAACATACGAACCGTTACGTACTGTGAACTTAGCTGCAATTTGATATACCGTTCTGGGAGGAGAATAGATTTGCAGTTTGGAAATTCACCTTTTACGATACTGTAACCTTAGGTGTAATGATCAAAAATTATCTTGTATGTAGTTTTCGCAAGATTACGATAAATCTACAAATAGCATTTTGGTTTTTGCTCTAAGCTTTAGTTTTCAGAATATTCATCGTAATATTCAATCGCAAGTTACCCCCTTTAGACAGTAACCGACGCCATTTAGTGATTTTCAAACGTCTGTCAGAAGCTGAATAAAATTCCAGTAATTTTCTCGTTGAATAACGAAATATTTGTCTGAATTTTTCAAAAAATGTAACCGGAAGTTTTTTGTATGATCGTACCGGTCGTCTTACCGGCCCAAAAATTCAATTTTGGCCGTTTTTAATGATAATACGTTAAGTAGTACGAATGTACTAGATCAAACAAAAAAATAACAGCTTCTTCCTAAAGAGATGATATCCCTGGGATATCCAAGATATATCAGGGATATAGTAGGGCAAACGCGCAAAAAATAGGTACTCGATAAAAGGGTCGCATGAATCTGAACCTTTTTGTCCTAGGACAGTTTTTGACACTGGAAATTTTAGGTTTTCTTGATCTCAGGCTTTACACATCTTTTTTCATAATTATGTAGAATATTTTATCCAAAGGTAGCAGATCATCATTCAAATCGACCTATAGAAATACTGAGTTAATTTTTCTGTAACTTCGCCATGCAGTATGAGTTTTTTATGTCGCGAAATAGCATTTTGCTGTGAATGAAATTCCCGTCGATACAAAATGAAAAAAAGGCGCAACTATGGCACATACCATATTTCATCGGCGGAAATTTACAACATAGCAAGTTTCGATTTCGGGACTAAAAAAACACATACTGTTCATATGTACAGTATGTCACAATGTATATCAAATTGATATTACCAATATTACATACAATAATATTACATACAATAATTATAGAACAATATACCAAATTGAAAGAAATTTATGACGAAGCAAAATTTTTGGTGATCACATTCAACTCGTCGAGTTAACGGCACCTCCTAAAACCGATAACAAGAATTTTAATTTGCGTCTACCCCTCGAAGCAATTAAAACCTAATTGCTTTTCTGAAGAGTTCAATGTTTTCACCGTCAAAATTTAACTTTGTTAGGGATAACATGATTATTTTAATGTAAATATTCATGAATAATAAACGAAAAAATTTCTTCCGCGCCTTTTTTCTAATGAGATTAAATAAAAAAAATATTTATCTCATTTTCAAATATGCATATATATATAAAGTTAATTGCTGCAAAATATCCTTCCTCACAGATAACTAAATTTTGATTTTTCAAGTCTAAAATGAAACTTCTTTCACTTATCACGATAACTGGTTTAGTTAATACGACGGAAATCAGGTAAAGAGAGATCATTATTTTACATTCAAATAATAAGTCAGCAAATTTTGAAAATATTTTCTTTAGATCCAAACGTGACATCGCAGGATTTTCGCTGGCAGGCACTGAAACTCCGACTGAATTGATGACTATTTTAGCTGCAATGACAGGTAGGCTATTACAAGTAGTTTTTAAGTAATGAGTCATTACTTATTACTTAAAGGGGTGGTTGAAGCAAATTAGATATTTTTGAATTGGCTCTCCTGAACAAACTAAGAATGCGAAAAAGTTCATTTTACGATTGATCGCCAGAAAAGAGTTCAGTTGGTTATTCAGAATAACTTATTCTACGAAAACAAAAGTTTGTTTCGACCGCACAAATGAGCTCTACGGGCACTAGAAAAGTGTCATAATAAATTTTTAAAAAGTTATGTTTGGCATCGTCTATGAATCGTTTTTCATGATTTTTTTTTCAATAATCTTATATTTTCATTATCTACTGACTCTCAAGGGCGAATTTAAAATTTCGTCCCAGATGCTCAAAAAACGCAAAAATCGACAACTTTCACTAAAACATAATGATCTCACTTAAGGTAATAAATGGTTTGAAACTTTTGCTCATCCGAAAAATGCACAGGTGAAGGTTTTTTCCCTCTTTTTCCAATTGGATAGATTAATTCGCGTTTTGAATTCGCTGTTGATCTAAGTAAAAGCGTAGATTTGCGCAAAATAATGTTCTCAAGCGTTCTCGATCGTTATCAAGTTTGGAAAGAGGGAAAATAACTTACACTGAATATAAAAATCTTCTCAAGGGTAAATTTTCGAAATTGACTTTTAGTTTTGTCTATGAATCGCGAATAGAATCTCGGCTCGAAAAATTGAGCAAATTCATGCGAGTTCTTCGCACCAATTCCTTTGTGACTTTAATTTTTTGCAAAAATAACATTAAACCACATATTATTTGTCTTATTTTGTGCACCAATCTTAAATGAGAGGCCGTTGATTACTTTTTTGATCACTTTGAAACGTTATCAAAGTTTTTGGCAGTTTCCGATTGATATTTTACGTACCAAAGATTTCGGAATATCATTTTTTCGACAAATATCATTGATGAGCATAAAACAGATGCTCAAAAATATCAAAATAAATTAAATTTGACAAATTTTGTCACACGATGGAGATGTTGTAACATTTTATATAAACCTGTTTAGTTTTTAATAATCAGCAAAAATGGTGAAAAGGAGATTCAAGAATTTGCGAACTGAAAATGAGAATAATGCGAGGAAAAAATCACAAAAAAGAGAACCGTGAGAAAACTTTGTGTTCAGCAATTTTTCATAAGGAAAATATATAATATTTCAATTTGATTCGCAAATGAATCACAAAAAGTAAATGGCTAAAACTTAACCTCAAGAAAAACAGGGGTGTTAATTCGAACAGTCCCGTAAAAAAAATGTTTTCTCACAATAGAGTTAAAAAATAAATGAAAAAAGGTTTTTGCCAACTAGTTGGCTCTAGTTTAGGGTGGGAACTGCGAAACAAAAATTTGTTCCGTTTGTCGAGACTACCCTTAAAAAAGCGCCTTATCAAGTTCTTAAAAAAAAATTAAAAAAAAATTTGAAAATTTGGGGACGGCTGTCAAAAGCTAGTTTCAAAATGAAAATTTCAAATGCGATTTTTACACCTGTCCTATATCCCTTCATCACTTTTTGGCTAGAATGCGTAGCCACAACGTTGAAATCACACGTTAATAGGA
>SCLH01062947.1:0-15338 GCA_004367855.1 Oikopleura vanhoeffeni
TATTTCGGAAGTTTTGACTTCTAGAAATGCTCTATTTAATCACTGAGTAAATTTGTCCCCGCTATGGCACCTGACACTTTTGAGTGGAACCGTAGAGTAAAATGTTTGAAATTCTGGCGTGTAGCAATCTTAAATTCAGATTTCCCGGACTGGGCTGAAAAAAGTCTAGTAGACAAATCGATAAAACAAGCAATTTTTAATCATAGAAAGTGCTATCGGCGAGATAAACGTATTTTGCTGATGGGCATGTTCCAGGACAAATGTATTAGCATGAACTCTATATGGGAGGTGATCAGTAAATATACAGATAACTTAAATTCATTTTATAACGCATCTGAGTTAACTGCTGATACTTTAGCAAAAAGTATCTACGATCTCCAACATAAAGGGGCTGATTTTGTACCTATTTCAGATACCAAAATTGACAAAATTTTTGAGGATACAGTCAGAAAACCGGGTCAGAAGTTCAAGTTGAGTGTTCCGCCTTGGACAGGTAATTCCACAAATAATTCTATAAAAAAATGCGTACAAAAGGCGAAAAAATCAACTAGAGGTCAAGACTCTATTAACGGAAGGTTTTTAGATTCGATGCCCCTGTGCTATGAGCCAATAATCGAGAACCTGTTTCGGACTAGTTTCACTACAGGTACTTTTTTTAACTCATTTAGAACCAATAAAGTAACTTGTATAGATAAATCAAGCGAAAAAAAAGACCGTAATGACCCAAAAAAGAAAAGGCCGATAACGGTAATGGATGCCTTGGGGGCGTGTCTGGAAAGGTGCTGTGCTGCCCAGTTCTCGGAATTTTGTGAAAATAATAAAGGTTTCGAGGACTGGCAGCACGGTTTCAGACCATGTAGGTCATGCTGTACAGCCTTTGCAGCTTTTGTCAGGGGGGTCCATACAAGCAAATTCAAGTGCACTGCTTCCGTCTTTTTAGACGGAAGCAATGCATTTGGTGCGCCAAGTCATTATAAAATAATGGAACTTTTGGCCGAGCGAATTGAGGATAGAGCAACTTTTGACTGGTTCAAATCTTTTTTGACCAGTAGAAAGTTTTTTGTAAAACACCTTGCGGACAAATCTAAAACGTATGTTTTACCGAATAACGGAGTACCACAAGGATCATGTAATGGTCCTGGTCTTTTTTGTTTCGTGAATAATGAAGCCGAAAAAGTCTTAAAAAATTTTAATTCAGATGTTTGCTCGATGGTCAATTACGCTGATGACAGCACGCTAACGATAAGTGGGGACACTTGGGAGGAGGTTGAAGCCAGGGCAAACATTTTCACGGCTGCCATCGTAGAATGGCTAAAATCGGTTGACATTTCAATCAACAAAAAAAAGTCGTTTTTTATGAGATTTGGTAAGGGACAAACTGAGCAGAATTTTAATCTTCGTATTGAGGGAAATAAAATTGAACAAGTTAAAGAATTTAGGTTTCTTGGAGTGAGACATAATGATAAACTTGATATTAGTCCACAAATTGATCATATTGAATCAAAATTTCGCGCCAGTACTGTATTTACACATACACTTAGGGACTTTGGCTGTAAAAAGCAAATCAAGAATATCATTATGTCTTACGCAATGGGGGCCTTTCAGCATGGACTTGCGGTAACCAAACCATTAACTATTTCAGAGTCTGGTAGACTACAGGCCAAGTTAAACAAGGCCCTCAGGGCAATTTATAATATTCGACCCAAGAAATCCGACCTAGATGGGTCATATCATAGTATGACTCAGGCGGAACTTCTTGAGCTTTGCGAGATGAGAAATCTAAATAATGACCAAGAAAAATTGGCAGTTACTCTCATAGATAATATCATCAAAACTAAAACCCCTGAGTCAGACTATAAAATCTTGACTAATTGCATGAAGTTCTCGGATGGTACTAATTATAATGATCCTTTTCTGGGTAAATCTGAACAAACGTATGTGACAGATTTTGACCCCTTTAAAAATAAATTTAAACAAAATTATATCCAAATGAGAGACCTTGGGTTCAGGGATATTAGTTTTCACCTACCTAAGGATATCGAGAAAATTCCAAAAAATAAGCTAAATCTAACGTTTCCCTATAATAAGTTTGAAATTCTAAATAAGCTGCCCTATCGTATTAGAGCAAATTTCGGGTTCTATAGTAATAAGTCAATAATCAAGACTTATTACAATAGTCTATGTCAGCACAGAATCAAAAAAAAGGGGGACATCTGGTGTAAAAGATGTAATTACATCAACACTAAGAGTAATAATATATATAATTTTGTGAGGACCAATGAGCACCACGAGAATGTGCGCGAAATCAAAAAAACTCAGAAAATTGATCTTATAGAAATAATTGAGCCTGAGCTATACAAAGTAATCCTAAACCTAACTGCATTTGCAGAAGTAATAATAAGGTCCATCACGAATGGACATTTTTTTGAGTCTTACAATCAGAAGTTACTAGAAGTCCTAGGCAAACATAGTACGGAGGAGAAAAATAAAATTCTGCCTCACGGGTCTGGTTTGCCTAAAAATAAGGATAAAGATTTTTATACTATAGGAGAAATTTTGTACATCAAAAATCAAGTCAGGGTCAAACACAATGATACAATTGAAACTGACCATGACCTAACTTTTGAGGATTACTGCAAAACCGTCTATCATAATTTTCAAAAATACAAAAATAATCTACCCAGATTAGATGGTAATAGGATTTTTTACTCACTACAACACCAACAAAAAGTAGAGAGAGAAAAGTTTTATTAATTTCACTATAAACTCATAATCTTTATTCCAGCTGAATTTAAATAAAATACTTAGTTTTCATGTTATCATATCAGTTTTTTCACTTTCACTTAACCATAATGTGATCTCAGGTCTTCTTTTAGTTTTTTTGTTCACTATTTTCGACTGGTATTAACTACCGTAAACCCGAAACTGTCTATTTACAAATAAATAACTACAAAACTATTTAGCAATAAATAGTTAGTTTTCGATTAAGAAAAAAAACCGTTTAATTGTTATACATTTGTGGTAAATACTCAGTTTTGGGTTTTGGTATTAGTGATCAAAATCGTCGAATAATGCCTTCAACAGATTCAATTATTAAACAATGACTCATAATCTGTGAAGACACATGGTCCCTTACGCATACATAGGAACCATACCCTTTTGGGTTTAGGGTCTTTTTCGAATCAGCATACAAAAACAATATTATGCTTTTTCCTAAGAGACCAGTTTAACTTTAAATTAGGGGTTCTATGGCCACTTAGTGCGTATAGCGGCTCTTTGAAGATCAATTTAATTTAATTAATTTTCAGGAAACGAGTGACGATTTTCTTTTCGTCTTTATACACACCTTCTCTCAAAAATTTCTAACCCTTTAAATTCTTATCTTTTTCTTATCTATAAAATAAGAATAAAATCTCCTCTATCTTCAAAAAGTAGTATAACTACTACTTGAACCCTCACTTCCCTGATAAACTTTCGGGAAGCCTTTTACCAACTTTTCTTTTCTGACAGTGGTACCAACAAATGTATATATTTGTTTCAGTATTGTCCTGTCCCCTAAAAACTTAAATGTAATATTTAAGGTGAAATGCAGAGGCGCTGAATTTTTACGCGTCTTGGCTTTTCAATATGTTTTGTCTGAAAAAATGTACAGTCTGTCTATAATTAATGTTTTTTGCTTTTAGTGACGTCGACTGAGCAGCTCAGACCAAAAAGATTCATAATCAGAAAAGTTTCAAACTATGAATCATTGATCATGAGTGAAGAAGACTACCTTCTTTGGATCGGAAAGCTAAACACTTATGGATTCCTACGCTTTGCAGTCTGCTTACCTGTAATCAACTCTAATGCCGGATTCCTATCAATCAAAAATGATGGCTCTCTTGCATTCTGTAAAAATAAGAATTTTCCACTTTTTGACAAAAATATTGCTTATGACATAAACTCTAGTAGGAACACAATTTTTACTTATTTGAGTAATAATAACATTGATCCTAAAGCCCTAAAGATTTGTTATTTGAGAAATAACTTAAGTTTAGCTTGCTCGGGGATTAATGGTGACCGCCTAAATGAATTTTTGTCAAAAGACTCACAGACTACAAGTAGTTTGATTTTTGATAATTACACTCAGTCAGTGAAAATTTCTGGTGATAAAAGTAAACTATTTTGCACCTTTTTTGACATCAAATGCAATTTAGCAAACCTAGCTTTTCGAGATAAAATCTCACTAAAAGACACAATTAGTACCATGAAAAGCATTATTTGTTACATTTCCAGTAATACTGGAATCTCTGAATACATTAGAAATATTTCTAATAATTTTGACTTTGATACAATAAGCACAATTCTCCTAGAAAATGATACTGCAATTAGTCAGATTTTTTATGAAAACTATTGTACTGACAAAATTTTGGCAACTATTGTTGACTTAATTCTTTCCATTCGAGTGCCTACTCTATCTGACATTTCATGCATCAAGGAAGGTGTAGATATTTTTGACCAAAGTCCAAAAAAATTCAAAAAGAGAAAGGTTATCAAAAATAGATCAAGTTCAATAAAACAAATTTTTGATGATATCCTGCCCTTTGAACTTGAAATGTACTTTCATAATGAGTCAAAATGTATTAAGGTTTTAATCAGAAATGAACTAGGAAATATTTTGGATTACTGTCGCACTATTTCATATCTGAATCTGGACAATATTTTGTTGAAAATGTTCAGAGTCTTGGAAATGTCTAAGTTCCAGTTCAATAAATGTATCGCCAAGTCAGTCATTGAATGTATTAAACTATACGTTACCAACAACGATCGATCGAATTTTGAATACAATCTCAGCCTTATTAATTTAGCGCTTAGTGATGACATTGAAATTCAAGACATGATTGTGGATGAGGGCGTTAATTTAAACAGGGTCATTTTTATGGGACCGAGTAAGCGTAGAGCAATACAAAGTAGAAATTCTCCTCCAAAAAAACGGAAGGCGAAAAAATGAGAAATCGGTAAAGCTTTTACTACAAAATTTTTATAAGTAAAGCTGATAGCCTTATCTCACATTAAATATATTTTTTCTCACTGCTCCCATTCTCATCACTCAATACTGAGTATCGAATTCAAACTGACATTGATGCCAGGGATTGTATATCTGTTTTTTGTTTTTTTTATTTATTACCATAAGCACTTTTCAGACTTTAACTTTAATAAAAGTCCAAGCATTAAATTGTTGTTTATATTTTATTTCTGAGCGAACGATTATTTAGACAGATAAATCAGCAGGATAATTTAGTCTATCATAACTAAACACTTCTATACAGCCTCCCAAGCATTCGAAATAAACTGATTTATTATTCGTTTTGAATATGAAAATGCAAAGAAGGTTGATACACCCTCGTGCAGAAAATTGAATCCATAAGCAGGCAGAGTATTATATCGCAAATACATCTCAGCACGACGAATCTTGCACTCATATCCGGGTTTTGCTCCAGTATTATTGTCATAAAAAGACAAATTGGGGCGAATTTTCATGAGATTTGGGACCATTGAGAAGAATCTTACAAATTTTTGCTCGCTATTAAAAGGGAAGAAACCACCGAAAAC
Source organism: Oikopleura vanhoeffeni (assembly GCA_004367855.1). Lineage (NCBI taxonomy): Eukaryota > Metazoa > Chordata > Appendicularia > Copelata > Oikopleuridae > Oikopleura > Oikopleura vanhoeffeni. The sequence goes on from SCLH01062947.1 coordinate 5,593, forward strand.
AGCTAAAATATAAAGTTAAATTAACTTTTGCAAATTATCCAAAAAATTCTTAAAAAATCCCCGTGATTACCAATAACTAAAATGCTACCTTATCAGCTTGTTATATGATTTTTGTTCGAAAAATATGAGTATTACGAGCTGTTTCGATAATAGAAAATAGTTCTCTATTTAGGGGGTATCCGGGGCTTACACCTGGATGTTTGAGTTTTGAGTTTTGATTTTTACTAATTACTGCTGGTCCTAATTTGATTTGATAGAGTGAATAAATAAATAAAATGTTATACCTGTTGATTCTAAAAAACTGTCAACATTCAGCAGATTTTCATTATAGTTCCTCACAGTTTCATCTCCTTCCTTGAATGTTTCTATTTCAGCAGAGTCGGATAGTTTCATGAGATATACCATTTTACCGATTTCAACAAGTTTCAATCGCAATGACTAAAAATAAGTTTTACTAAAATGAGTTTAAATCGAGCTACTCGCATTATTGAAAACATTATCATTTCATTAATTCGGTTGGGGTCTCGGAAAATAACGCGGTTTAACAGAAATTCCTCCCGAAATGTCGTCATGAAGCAATATTGCTAGAATGTTTTGTTATTTATGAAGACAAAGTTACCTCGAGGTTTATAGCGCAATCCAGACCAAAATCACAGCCTTCATAAATACAAGGGTCACCTATAATGGTAAATTCCTGACCCATAGTAAGTAACTCTCGGACACGAAGATGACTTCTAAACAGTTTCGGGGATAGGTCGTGCAATATTTTCTCATTAGTCAGCTGGCCAATGATTGGAGGATCACATGACTGGAAAAACTCGATTTTTTCAAGAGTCAGAGTTTGAACCATCCTTACCATTTCCTTTACTGGTCTAACTCGTGACCAAGCCGATTTTCGGTAATTTTTGAAGCCAATGCCCAAATATTCTGAAAGTTGGGTGGTGCTATTGATTAGCGTTTCAACCATTGACAAAAGTGATGGAATATCATCCTAAAAAATTGAAAAGTTTTGGGGATATAATTTATATATAGAAAATACAAAAGTGATGTTACTCCGTAAATCAAGGCTATTCTCTAAAAATAACTAATTTGGACTCCTGATGAGTTGTCGATCGATAAGTTAGTGATAATAAGAAAAATTAGGTAAGGTTCTTTAGTTTTATTCCAGATAATAAGTTCATAATGTTTGAAAGTGAGAGAAAATTTTATTTTATTTTTATAATTAAACCATTTCTTTGCAATGAAAACATTTTTTGAATCACTAATATCAAAAATTACCTCTGAAAGTAGAATGCCAAAATCTGCATTTGCATGGTCAATAGTGTATCTTTTAGACTCCCGTCTAGTAGAATAAAACATAAGTGCTGCTCCAAGCTCGCGCATTGATCGGCCTTTAGAATATATATCCTTCATACTGACACGTAATGTCCCAATATGACCGCCAGCAATTATTTTGAAACCAATTAACTCGCTCAGGGTGTACCACAATGATTTGGTGACTGGAGAAAATGGCCTTGCTGACTTAGCACCCAGACCAAGGATAAGCTCACACCAAAAACCTGAGCCAACACCATATCTTGACAAAAATTTGTTCCAGATGGTGTCTGAGTCGTCAAAGTCAATCAGCCCCGCAACCCCCCCTTCTTCGGAACCTGGATATAACATTACCTCCCCCTCCAACTTCCCAAAGTTCAAACACGGCACCATACTGAATATTTTGTTATAAACTGATAAATTGCTGTTGTTATTTAATTTAGTTAAATTTAATTAATTTTTCTGATTAAAGATCATATTAATATGATTAATCAAGGGTTGGGGTTTGGCTCGAGTTATCTAGTCTTTTGAATTCCAGTATCATTGGAAAGAGTTGCACTTTTGACATTAAGCCTAAAGTTCTTAAATACTACTAAAAACCAATTTTGTAGTGTTAAAATTATCTTGTAAATAATTTAAGTTTGCAAAATCATGGATATAATGATATATGACTTGTCAGTAAACTTAGTAAACTTACAATCTCACAACGGCAGAAGTATTCACTAGAACTGCAACTGTAGCATCGTTTACTACTCTTCCATGACTTGCGTCTACTTGACTATGTGAAATCAAACAGGGACCACATCTCTGTGCACAAGACCCCTGTAATAACACATTTCCATTTTCGCAATATTGAGCCCTAGAAAGAACTCTCTGCAACGCTACTAATCCGGTAACATTGAAAATTCGGGAACTATTGAAAAAAACTAGATTTGTTCTCCGGACAAAAGTCTCACGAGGTTCAAGAATGTAAACGGAACCAATTGCAGTTAAACTCTGGAGATCCTCGTCTAATAAAGGTGCAGGTTCCCCTTCTTCTACTGCTTCTTTTGCCCTTCTCACACACAAAACCTGGTTGCGCACTTGAAATGAGATATGATCAGCTTTTTCATGGCGAACGAGGAGTATTTCGTCTGGCTTCAAATGCACTGCGACATTCGGTAATTCACCCTAATTTTATAGAAAGTTAAAGATTAATTAATGCGTTAAGTACATTTTGACATTTTGACATTTTGATATTTTCTTGACATTTAACTTTTGATACAGCCTGGACTTGGCTATAATATATGATATCTTAGTGGAAATTGAAACTTGGAAAGGTATCTTTTCCTTTCTATTTTTCTATTTTCTGCTCTCAAAAAATAATAAATGGAAACTGCTACATTTATGTCTATCAAAATTCTGCAAGGAGTTTTTAAGGATCCTTAACTCGGTTTCGCTTAATCAGTTTCAGTTAGATAAGTTTCATTCTGGTAGTCAGTTAATAAAACTCACCATGAGAAATGCCTCATCCAGATCAACATTTTGGTGATTGGTTGATAAATATTCTTCAAGGCGTGAGGTCAATTTTAACATACCAAATCGACTCATAAAGTTCTCTTCATCTTTAACCTGAAAAAATGGTTATTAATTTAAGCTATAAATGTGCTATTTGAATTTGAATCTGAATATTGAATGATATTTTGATTAGTATTTTAACTGGTATTCCCCTCCTCGCTTTACTTTATTTATATCTGATACAACTCAGGGTTTTCTACCTATTTTGACAAACCTGTAAAGTAATCCGGAAGGCAGGAAGATTAGCTGGGAGCTCAACAGTTGGGAAAATCGAAGATATTTGAAGTACACTTTTTGAGCATGAAACACCAAAATCAACTATTGTCTGCGATTGAATTATGTTCAACAGACTCTTGATCACTAAAACCCATCGGCCATACCAAATCTGATAATCATTTAGAGTACTTTTTGGTTTCAAATCCCTCAACATATATAAATTCATCTTGAAGGCAATCTGATTACCAAATACCTCGATTGATAAGCAATTAACAGTGGTTTGTATAACCTCACAAACCTCGTCAAACTAAAAATATTTAATTGTATCTAGGTGCTATATGGGTGAATTCTATATAGGTGAAACTCCTGTATAGGTGAAATTCTTATATAGGTGAAATCGATATAAATATGAATGGAATACGCTAATACGCTAATTATAATGGGGATGAATTTTCTTGAATTTTCCCTACTCTCCCTTACTCTCTTACTTTCTTCTATTTTGTCATGTTCCCCTTTAAGCCTGACTCAAAAATTCAGAAAATTCGGTTTTGTTGAGTTAATGGTTGATTATCCACTCAATCAGGATGGAGAGTCGCCAGTGACAATAATTTTAAACTTCTTCTTAAAGAAAAACTTTCCTTTCCTGTCTTTTCATTTACAATGAAAAGCGCTCTCCATAAAGGTGGTTCGATATATAATCACTCATAAAGCTGATTAATCGATACTTTAACCCTTTATTAACCCTAATAACCTCTACTCTCTCAAGTTTTTGTCCCACTTTCCCTTACTTTCCCTTACTTTCACCTACTTTCACCCACTTTCCTGGCCCCAATGTAGAATGAATCTCACAAAAACACTTAGAAGGCTAACCGTTACATCTTCCTCATCGCCTACAGGATATAATGCAAGCTTTACGCCATTAAGGGATATAATTTCATCCCGAAATAGTCTAGCGACCTGATCCAAGTCCAGCATTTTACAGACAACTTAAGGCTTCCAGTCTTACTAGTAGACAGTGTTGTTCAAAGTCTGAATCAAAACTAACTGAACTGACTCAAAATATTGCCTGAAAACAACTTCAATTCTAGAAAGTTATTAGCTAACAAAAAAGTCTTGACTAAAACCGACAATAAAATAATATGGATTTATGGTATTATTTTATATACTTATGGTATTATTTTGTTAAACATGTACCCCCTTAATTTGAAGCACCCATTTTTTTGGATGGGAAGTTTTGCTTTCTCAAAAGAAATAAAATAAACTAATGTCACCCCCTTATTTCGCTCGAAAACAGTAATGATTATTAAATAGGTTCTATGGTTCGATTTTTATTTTTAACAGCTTAATAACAACTACAGCTGGAATTATTGAGCTAGCGCCTAGTTTCTAGCGCCAAATTATTAGAGCCAAATAAAACTGGTTTTTTCCTCTCTCATTCTGAAAAATCTTGCGTCCGCTTAATAGGTTTTTGTTTAATCGCATATTTTGCTTTTTATTTTTTCATCCTTTTTTCTGAACGGAAGTTAAACTAAATTTTACTTGCTAATTATGAAAGGAACCAATGATGAGATCAATCCGGACAATCGGAACATCCAAGAGAGTATTAACTCACTGTTATCAGCTGATACTATTGAGTCACCCAATGAACTTTCCAGAAACTCAAATGTGGAAAAGTTTGGCTACTGTCAAAATAGTCAACGCAAACAGGCTGAGGTATTTCTCAAAACTTTCAGAATAACAAACTGGCCCCTGACAGTCTTTTTCATATAGATCACCTTATTGAAATGTAAAAGAATGTGTTATGAAATTACTTTTACAAAAACACTAAAATTCTAAAATTCTATATTTTATGATTTGTTTTTTTTATTCGGAAAAAACTCTTTAATTTACTTTGATTTATTTGTTTTTTTCGAAGGAGAAAGAAAAATGGTTGTACTTAGGTAGTGAGTGATCTATTTGAAAGAGTAGGATTTTTTGTCTTTTCAATAATGAATAACGTTCAGAAAAAACCGGTTGGACCACAACTCGCAGCAAAATTTCCGGTATCAACTCAAGCTGAGATTGGACAAGCTATTTCACCGGAAGCTTTTCGAGACACCAAAAGGGATAATCCAGAAATGGAGGCAAGTCAAACTATCTATTTATTTATTACAGTGTTTACTGATCAACCTCAAAACTAAAGCATGATAAATATTTAAACGAACAGTGAGGATAGAATTGAACTTTTTGAGTTGTACTTGTGCTGTAAACTTATTAAAGGGATTGCATTCATTCATAAATATTTAATATCACTAAAACTAAAGTCTTACTACAATTTTTTATAATGGACTTAATGGTGATTTTTCAGGAACCAATCACTGATACGAAATTACCGCCGCCAAGACGTCTTTTTGAAGCCGGATCAGACGCTGATTCAAATGATGAGGAGTTAGGGCTATATGAACCTCACACTCCAGCCACCTCGCCTCCAAAAGGCAGCAAATCTAGAAAGAGATTTCGGGAGGCCAACGTTGAGATTCTAATTTGTCCACCCTCACCCAAAAAAACTCGGTACTTCTCCAACCTCACTCACAACTTTGATTATGAGGATAATAAATCAGGGATTTCTCAAATTGCCAAAAATCTAGGTATGAGCAAAATCCCTGATTTAGAATCGAGCGATACCAGTTTTTTGAAAGTAAAAAATGGCTGGTCAAAAAAGGTTTCTCTGGAGTTTGATCAAGATTCTCTTTCTAGAGAAATGTTCAATAAATACGACTTTCAACTGGCGAGTAATATATCGGTTTTCATGGCTGGGCAAACTGTGCAAGTAAATGAGGCCGCAGAATTCCAAGCTTTAATGGAAGCTCTCATAATTGAAAATTCAAATGAGCAATTTTTGGCTAAAGACAACGAATTCCGCCCAAAGGTAGATTGAATTTTGAAGTCTGAATTTTAATTTTTGTCTAAAAAATCTAAAAAATTGAAAAATTAAGAAAGATTGAAATCTAAAATTTATAAGTTTGAAAGTCTAAATCAAGTAAAAAATGAAGTGTTGCTCGAGTTACTGTTCTTGTTCTTAGGAACTGACTGAGCAGAATGTTAACAATGTTAAAAATCTTCAAAAACTTATGGTATAAAATTAGGCTTTAAGTATAAAACCAAAAACAATACTTCCCTAAATTCATTGCCAAGTTAAGAGTTGAGATTTGTGGTTGAGTTATTCTGACAGTTAGTTTTTATGGGTTTTAGAGTTTGGCGTTGAATTAATAAATGAGTTAGGGGAGCGGGTAGAGTTTTGAAAAGTTTTGAAAAATTTTGAAAAAAAATTTTGAAAAAGTTTTGAAAAGTTTTGAAAAATTTTGAAATTTTTGAAATTTTGAAGTTTTGGATCTTGGAATCTAGAATCTTGAATTCTCAAAGTTTTGAAATTGAAAAACTGAAAAATTATATGTATGGTACCCACACAGTCTCTTAAAAGACTAATGAAAGGGCTGAAGACCTGTTATACTGAGTTTTCTGGTTTTCCAAACATTTAATATTTTTCTGTTTTTAAGGTCTTATGGATTGTTTCCAGATATTACTCTGCCTATAAGGATCTTCGAATCTGGGACGGACAAAGTCAACTTTCTCTTCCCAATCGAACATTCAAATTTGGGTTTGCTGAAATGATGGGATTACCAACTAAATCCATCAGAAGCTATGAGGTAGTTAGTAAAAGTAACAGGTGAAATGAATCTAGTTCGGCCTTTTCGATTTTCAATAATTGGTTTTTGCTTTCATTTCGAAATGTTAAAGGATATTTTCAAAGAATGATAAATAAAAATGGCAAAATAAAAGAAAAACTTTTGAAACTGAATATTCACATCTGAACTAATTGACTATTTCTCTTCAACAGTCGAGAAATGTTTTTTGGAACTTTACTGTTTGTATCAAAAAAGTTGTTCAATTTAATGAAAACTCTATATGAAACACTTTTTTAACCAAACTTTACGTAAATTGAGTATAAAATGGGTTTTAAAATAAACCCTAAAAAAATGCTGCTTAACTTATCGATATAGAACCTAAAATTAGTAACATTGTTCTACTCTATTTATAGAACGCCTTCTTTCTTACGCAGATTTTGAAGAACTGGTCCATGACTGGTCAACTGGTTCTGAGCTTATATGAGCGGGCTGCTCGTTTTAGACTACAAATCTTGATGCCTAACATCCTCAATGATGCCCCTTTCCACATTCAAACCACTCAACAATTTGTGGGATCCATGGAAGCGGTACAAGACTGGGTTATCATCACCAAAGAGTCGAACAAACGCTTCGGAACCCCTTCTACTATGTCTGAAACCGCTGTTTGCATAAAAAAAACTATTGCTGAGAGAGAGGGCAAAACCCCATTTATGAGGAAACTCCTTTCCTCTCAGCATAGAATTTACGTTCAGAGCAAAATTTTACCAGATAAAATTTTAAAAGTCTTTGACTCGAACCGTATGGTAATTGATGCTATTAAAGAAGGGTGTTTAGCGATTAAGGAGGGCTATCTAGCAATCGCCCTAACAGATAGAGACTCTATCTCGGATAACCTTACTCATTCGAATAGAACCCATAAATGGTCAAACTATTTCTTATTAACTAGATCCTTCCCAGATCTGAATGATCTAGCCAAAGTCGAGCTGGAGTATTGTTAATAATCAATTCTGATAGTCAGACCTAATTTATTTATTTATTTTCTGAATAAAGTTCAACTTTAATTTTTGAAAATATTCCTGTAGAAATTCGCGCCGAGAAATTTTGTATAAGTTTATTTAGTCGTGTACGGTATTACGCCTGCCGAAATTTTTAAATAAATATCTTTTATTTTTAAATAAAGAAGGTTTTTTAGGAAACCAGTCTTTTCAAGAACAATCATTTTCGATAAATACTTTTCGAGAATGATTATGAGATATTATTATCACGCACGGTAGTCTTTCTGATCGTTTATTAATATCAGATTTCTAGGGTATGATATAGAGTGAGTAGTGGAATTTGTTTATCGGATTCAATAGGTATAAATTAAACTTATAAGTTTAATAACCTTTGCGAATAATTGAAACAAGTTAAGTTTTGGGTCAGATAAATTTCTTGGGCTATAGAAATTCATAAAAATAAATGTTTTGTGCTTTTTCTATAGATAAAAATAGTAAAAAACTAATATATCATGATTAAAACCATGAATCTTATAATGTTTGCTTCCCAATCAAAATAAACTGATCCACCTCTAAGTATGATTCACATTCTCACCTTGTATTTATGTATTTATAATTTTATGTCTGTATTAATGGTTAAAAATGTCAAATAAATCAATTTAACAACATAAAGATGTTAGCCTTAACTCTTCACAACTTTATCAGCAGGAATTAATGTTCAGTTTTCAGCTTTCACCTAAGAAACGAAATTCTTAGAACTTGGAACCAGAGTCTAATTGGGTACATTTGATTACAGTGCAGTCTGGGGGGTGTTTTCTTTCTCATTTTCATTTTTTGATCATGCAAATACAAACGGGAAACCTATGTCATAGTTTTGAAAGAGCTCTCTCTTTTTCATGTAAAGAGTAGACTCATTTAAATGCGTGAAGAATAATCAATTGTTGTTGACCATTAGATGCAGAAATTATGAAAGCTTAAGGAAAACATCAGATACCAGAAACCGGTAATTAAGTCCTGCAACATTTTTGGAAGTGGTTTTCCGCATTTGGATGTTCTGATCATTTATTTTAAACTGTACAGATGTTCATAAAACAGGAAACAAATTTCAGTTTCAGATTTAAGCAATAATACATCATAATAGCTGGATTTTAATTTAATCCAAAGGTTTGAAGTCTTTCCTCTCCCCACTTTCTCATCATTTATCTCTCCTTTCCTCTCCTTTCCTCTCCAATCTCTTCCTTGAGGTTACTTTCCAACCTAATATATTATATTATATTATATTATATATATGAAAGCTGGACTAATATAAAACCCCTCCTACAAAAACTAACTACTTATTTTTCACACAATCACTTTTTCTGCTCGTTTTTTAGTCATTTTTTTACTGAATTTCTACTTAATTTCCTAATTAAACCGTTTATATATTCAGTCCAAGAACCTAACCTAACAATTTTAAATAAATTTGTGGATATTATTAGAGGGACGGATTCTTAACGGCAGGGTGATAAGTAATTAAATAATTGATCGTTAGGCGAAATTTTTCTCAAACAAGCTCGAATTATCGGAACGAATCAATCCTGAATCCTTGGTGAAATGAATTGGAATCCTCAATATACAAGCTGATACGAAAACTACAACAGGAAGAAAAACTTGAAAACTGAAAATAATTATTATAAAAATTTTTATTTGTACCCCATATTTATACTGCGTCAAAAACTTTGAGATAGATCCTTCAGACTTCGGTGGATATATACTAAAAAAACATATATAACCTGAATAAACTGAGCATAGGATCTTGACAAGTACAGGGTAGCTCGAGTAAACCATAAACTAAATAAAATAAATTTTAATCTTGGGCAATTACTTTTATGTAAAAGTAAGACACTTAAGCTACCCGCTTCTTAATGTAACAAAAGTCATCAATAAATGCACAACAATCTAAAAAAAAAAACCGGAGGTTTCCTGTAATGCAATTAAAGCCTCAGAAATTTGTTACGAT
>SCLH01062948.1:15956-32166 GCA_004367855.1 Oikopleura vanhoeffeni
AAGATACAAGTGTTGCCCATTGCTCTCACTGTTGCCTATTGACATCACTTTAGCTACAATTTTGCTCAAAAGTGTTGCTTATTGGCTTCACTGTCGTCTATTGTCAAAACCAACTGTATAGTATTTTGAAAATAAGATATGAAAAATCGGTCAATTCAGACATTTTTCTGAATATGTGGTTATTTTGAACTATTCAAGAACTCATCGAATAAGTCATTTTGAAAGCCAAAATATAAACGATGTGGACACCATTTCATTGATGACAGACACATGGCTGGGAAAAGATATACCGAAATTAACAACGTCTACAATGCCCGTACGTGGCGTGCGTTTATTTTCTCTATATGTGAATCTCTATGAATCTCTTTTCAGAAGTTTTGGTAAAATAATATTTTTTAAACGATCAGTTTTTTTCTTAATCCAATTTTTTTGAGTTTTAAGTTTTGGCATTTTTATAAAACAATTTCTTCTGAAACCTATATATATACCCAGAAAAACATGCCCTCTATACAAATAAACTGTCACAAATACTATGATTTTTATCAGTATCCCTTAATCATCCCCTGCCAAGCTTCGTTCAAAATATCTCTTTTGATCTCGAGAAATTTTGTCGAGCTTTGTAATTTGTGAGGTGCAAAAATTCTCTTGATCAAAGAACGCGCTCCACGAACAAAGAAATTATTACCGTTCTGAAAATAATTAAGATAATCCCTGCTGAACAGTTCAGGCTAAGATTTCAGAGAATAACAATATCGGAATATAAAGTGTTTTGAATAATAGGTCTAGGATCCTTGTTTAATTGAAATATGTTTTTACCGATAACTTCCAAAATATACAGAAATTAAAAATTGTTTTATTTAAATTTAAGAGAGCTTCATTTTGCGGTCTTAATGGTGAAAGAATTATAAAATCCGATATTTTTTTAAGGATTTAGTAAATTTGTGTTTGACCTTCAGCGCGCCCTAATTAGCTAACCAGGCATCACAGAGAAGCGAGACCACCACCAATCGATTTTTTTTTGTCCGATTTAGTTATTCTGAGTATACTTTTTTTTAGGGGACCGGACTCCCTTAATGCGCGCGCTTTAACTGCCCAAAAATTGGGCACTTGAAGCGCGCGCTTTAAGTGCCCAATTTTTGGGCACTCGTAAATTTATAACTTTTATTTTGGTTTGAACTTTTGCGAACTCTAGTTTTGACGCATCATTGCTTATGGTTTAAATCAAAGTAAAGTTGTAATAACGGTTATAAAATTGGGCACTCGTAATTTATAACTATCAAAAAATGGCCTTAGAAAAAAGGACAGGTGTGAAATGGGGTCAAGCACGACAAACAAATTTTTGGCACTTAAAACACCCCCTTTAATAGTATGATACTATTAGTATCCTTCCAGTAATTTATTGAGAATTATTGCAGAATCGCATGAAAGCAATTTGGTAATTGTGAATCTCGAAATCTTCTTCCCACATAAAAAATTAAAATAAAGCTGAAATATGAAAGACTATTTCGCCGATTGCATAAAAGCAACTACCGCGTTCAGTTTTTAACGAAGTGATCAAAGAGATCAATCCTTTCCCGCTTCACAAGTAATTCGGCCTTGAATATAAATCATCTAAATTTGCGTCTAAAAGACATTAAAAGAAACCGTTATGAACAATTGCAAAATATGAGCTTTACTCAGCATGAAAAGTATAGGCTATACTGTATGGCCCAGAAAAATTGGTGCGAATTGGGCCATTTTAACAATTTTATTTAATAAAAAACTTATGATGAGAAGATTTATGATCTCAAAAGTTTTTTTTAGAAATGTAAAATTTCCTCTTAATATCTCTGATTATTTTGAGCTAACTACAAACGCCATCAGATGCGGCAGTTATAAATGTCAAAATTAAAACAGTTTGGAAACCCTATTAACCATAAAGAGTCACTTTCGTCGAGAAAAGGATATGTTTTACAGTTCTTGCTGGGCCTTTTTAGCCAATTTTGTTTATATAATTCGGCTTCTGAAAACGACTCATCAGATTAATTTTTTAGATAGCTGAAACTAAACACAAACATCTAGTGATTAATAAAATAAAATATAAAAAATTGATCAGAATTAGACTATTTTTTGATGTCTTTCTTAAATTAATGACATTGTTAAATTATCAGTGTTTGTTGAAAACAATGGTCTGATTCGGACCATTTTTTTGTTATTAATTTTTTTCTTTATACTTGTGCTCAGTTTAAGCTATCTAAAAGCCCAATCGGATGAGTTGTTTTCAAAAGCCGAATTATCTGAAAAAAAAACTAAAACAGTGGCTAAAAAGGCCCAGCAAGTACTGTGATAGATATACCGTAAATGAACCTAGAGTCAGGCAGCCTGACTCAGGCTTGTGATAGAGAAAGTGATAAGTGGGAATGAGGTGAGATCGGGGATGGGATGGAAAGGGATGGAAACGGCCAAATTAATTTTTGATAAACTTTATAATGACTCCGAACAATATTAATAAATTAATTTAAGATCAGTTGCTAAGCGAGAATTATTTATTAGGTCAGTATTTTTCATGAAGTTCGTGATAAAATAAATCATTTAATTCAGCGAATTTTTATCAATAAAGTTATATATCTATTGCGTTATTTGCTGGGGCTTTTATGCTACTTTTTCAACCAAAATTTTTATTTCATTCGGCTTTTGAAAACAACTAATCCGAATCGGATTATCCGATTGCGTTCTTAGAAAGCTCAAACTGAGCACAAATATTTAGAAGAAATTAAGTAACAAAGAAATGGTCCTAATCAGATCAAAGTTTCCAATTTTTTAACAAAAACTGATAATTAAACAATATCAGTAATTTCAGAAAAAAACAAAATTGTCCAATTCGGACCAAGTCTTTCCATTTTATTATTCATTTAATATTTGTGCTCAGTTTGAGTTATCTGAAAACTTAATCGGATGAGTCGTTTTCAAAAGCCGAATTATATAAAAATTAAGGCTAAAAAGTGGCATAAAAGCTCCAGCAAGTACCATAATAAATATTGTTGATTAGATTCACTGTGAATTTTTGAATGATATTTTTTGGCTAAAATACAAAGTATAAAAAGCATTATTTGAATTCAACTGACTAAACAAACAAAATGCATAAAACAACAAATCAAGTTCATTCATTCAAGTCTAATGTCAATTAAATTCAATGAGAATCGATGAACTCCTATAAAGTCAACAACTGTCAAATCATATTATGGATAAAATCGCATTTGTTTACTTTTAGCACATTTAGGATCTATCAAACAGTATTAATTGACGCAAATCTACTTTGATATGAAAAATAAATCTAAAAAGTATTCTGAGATAAGCTTGTTTTCTTCAAAAAAGCGTTGAATAAAAAACTAGCGCCATGGCGCGCCACAGAGCAGTAACAGCAATTTTTTTGATAATTTGAAATGTCACATTTTTGCTTCAGCTCACGGAAATGTTTAAGAAATTAAAATTCCAATTGACCAATAAACGGTGTTAATCAGTTCCGAGCAAAAAACGTAAATCACAAACAAAAAGCCTTAATCATAGATTTGTAAGAGTAGCAACTTACGAACCATCCAGTTGGTTTTTTTGGTAGATGGTATTATCTTTGAATTATGATTATGTATGTGTAGGAACTATTCCGGGACAATTTTGCCCAAAATCAAGTTGCTCCATCAATTAAACAATTTTGGCCATCTAGATTAAAACTTCCAAAAATTTACACATTTTTCATATTTTTTTCGGAAATTTTGGCTGTTTTTCAGTAGATGCTGAAAATTAAGGCTCCATCGAAGGATTATTTTGAGGTAAAATTTCTCAAAATGGGCTACGGAATTGTTCCTATGTATGTGGCAAAAGAAAGAAACCGTTTGACCAATGAGCCCCAATAAAATATTTTTGAAGAATTAATAATAAGTGAATAAGTGAAAAACGCACTTAAAAAGGAGAGTTATACTTATAATGGCCGATTTTGGCGCAAATAATCAAAAAATTACCGAAATTTAAATACTGTAAAAAGCCATGATTTTTTCACTTCATCAATGAGCTAGAAGATGATGTAAAGCGTTCATTGGTTGGAGAGATTTCCTACGTATTCCAGAAGAAACAAACCTTCTTTTCAAAGTCATTAAACTTCAACTGCACTGTAAGATATTTTTATTAACAAATTGATTTAAGGGGGTGGTCAACGCAAAATTCGCCAAAAACGTAGTTTTGTGATCGGTTTCACCCTGAATGTAGAAACAAGAAAAATATAAAACCACCAGAAATGAAATATTTGAGTCAATATGCGTTGAGTCAGGGTCGAAGTTGATCTCACTAATAATCACTTCCGCCGGAAATGACGTTTGAAAATTTTCTCTTTGAAAAATTAAAAGTCTTTCTGCTTCCTTAGTTTTTAAGATATCAACTTTATTTTTGTTTAAAATGACAGAATTTATAATATCCACAAAATTTAGCTCAAAGAATTTTCGAAACAAAATTCATAGCGCTTGAAATCTAAAAAAAACGGTTATTTTGGCCTGAAAATCATGGGTTTACAAAATCTATCTCGTCCCTCAATTTTGAAAATTCATCTTTTTGATTATTATCTCCGCAAAAGTCAAACACTCGTTCACAAAACGAAGCTCAAAGAATTTTGATTTAACCTCTTAGTTGTCCTCCAGAGAGGTCGAAGTCACATGTCAAAATTAAATTAAAGCCGGAAGAAAAATTTTCAATTTTTCTTCAAATTAAATTTTCATAACCTATCGGACGCAGAATTCAAGCAGTTTCAGAAAATATTATTTTGATATTTCTGCGATGAAAATTAAGCCTTGAAACTCAAAATCAAATTTCCAAACAGAAAAGACTATTTTCTAGAATAGTACGTTCGGGAGTAGTCAGGACTCTAAAAATACCACTTATTGATTTCAAATGCAGAAAATATGCAGTTTTAACGTTCTAGGAAAAATAACCTCATCACACATTTTTGTCCAGATTTGCGTTGAGCACCCCCTTATTATCAAGAAATCAATTACCTATCTATTGAAATTCTATTTCTATTTCTTCTTCTTATAGTATAGAATATCCTGTTTTATACCTATTTCAGCAGTTCCGGTAATTTGAAAAATTTCAACAAAAATTAAAATTTTCCGAAATATTTTTTATGGAAAAAACATTTAAAATGGCTTCTTTTGATTTTTAATAACTCGCTTAGCCTCTGTTTTGGTCTCCGAAGGTGACAGCCTAGTCACGCCTTCTACGTTCAGTGTTTAATAACATGTATTAGTAAATTATTTTTTCACGTCATTTGAAGCAGTACCAATTTTGGATTTATAATTCGATAATATAAGGTTCAAAATGAGAGCAAAAAAAGACATAGCGTTTCTACCCTAAACTTCTGTGAAAAAAATTGCTGCAGTTCTGCCACTTTGTATAATTCACTTTAGTATAATAATTGAACCTTTAAAAAGATTGTTTCTTGTATTTTTGCACGTCATTTTAAATTAACGTAAATAACTGTACTACCGTTATCCATTATTTTCAATTGTTCGCATGAATTTCGTTGCTTTCACAAGACAGATTTTGTAGAATCATGGATCACCTTTTTTTATTTCATGGAGATTTATTTCACTATTATAATCTTATTTATTTTCGTTAAAATTTTATTTAATATTATTTAGAAAATTTGATTAATATAATAAATAAAAAATCCATTTTTGGTGGAATTCATGGTGGAATACCGGTTTTATGCGGGTTAAAGCAAAAAAATATTCGAATTTTGAAAATTCTAGAATTTGTTCTAGATTGTTTTGAAAAAAAATTATTGCCACCATGAGATTCCTTGGGTCAACTTTAGTCATAACCAATATTAATGTATCATAAATTAATTCTATAAAGGGCTCAAAAAAAAACCGACACCCACCACCTTTCTCATAAAACAGAAATTTATGTCGGTACAATTTTAATCTGAAAAACCATTATTTGTGAGGAATAAACATGAATATATGCATTTGACTTAAAACGCAGAATAGCCTATTCTAAATAGGGTCCATTATTAGAGTGAAGATTTTCGATTTGAATTTCAACCTTATTTTAATAATATTAGAGGACTAAGGCTTAACTTAGTAAAGCATAGCTTAAAAATACGAGAGGCATACATTATGCCGCATACAGTATGCCGCATACTGTATTTATGTTTGAGGTTGTTTGTAGCCTAGAAATTGTAGGAAGCAGAATTTTCATTATTGGAAATGTCATAAAATCAGCCTTTAGTTTTCAAAATTTGCAACTTATAATCAACGTCAAATAAGAAAATAAAATAGAAACCGAGCGCTGAACGCAATTAAGGGGGCAATGGTCGCCAATTACATGGAAATTATGGCTATAAAAATTCAAAATGAGGTGATTTTCGACAAAAAAATTCAAAAATTTTACGATTTTTTTTAAGTTTTTGACCGAATTCAGATATTTGACGCTAATAATTTTTAAAAATTCAATATTGTACACAATTTTTACACATGTGCAAATTGTTTTTTCAAATAAATCGTTCGTTTATTTTCTAGAATTTAACCACTTAAATAAATACTCTATTTTCACAATTAAAAATAAAAACATATTTATCTTTTATATTCTCAAGTTAAACTTCGTTACCGTAATTTCAGTGAAACTGACAAGAAATTTTAATTGAAAAACGCTAAAAATCGACAGTTTCTTCGATTCTAGAAAATACAAGACTAATTTAAAGAAGAAATTTTTACAATAATGTCGGAAATCTTTCTCCAAAGCTTCAAACTAATTTTCGATAAGATTGTATGTGGGGTAAAAAAACTTGAATGAAATTCGAATTTCCATTTTTTTAGAACAAGCGTAGTATTTTCTTTTCAAGATCAGCGAAATAGTTATTGTCGCATAAAATCTGGTCACTAATCCCTCAGAGCTATTTTGAAAAACACCTGTAGATTAGAGACCAAAATCGCAGGTTACTTTTGAGGAAGACACTTATTAGGAAAATATTTTCTGCTCCATTTTCAATTTTTGATTTGACGTCTTTGAGTAAATTTTTATTTCTGTACAATTAATTTCGATAAATTGCGTAGGTTAGGTTTATTTTCGAAAAACACCTGTAGATTGAAGACTGAAAATTGCAGGTTATTTCTGAGGATGTCACGATTTATAAAATTTAATTCTGAATCTCCTTTATTATTGATTTTTGTTCTGACGTCTCTCACTTTCTCACAATAACACATGCGTAGGTTAAAGGTCTCTATTCTACGGGGTCAATAAAGTCAAAATGTTAATTAAATAATATTTAAATGTATGTCTATCCTTAATCTCAAGGACTAACACAACAATTATATTGCAAGCACTATTACTTTTCCCATAATAAGCGCCAAAAGTAGCGTTCCCAAATGGCGTTTTGTGTGCGTGAGAGGGTTAAATATAGATCTACAAAATATTATTTCCGATTTTTTAAAAACAAGTTGTTTGGCTTTAAATACGTGACTAAAACCCAAATCGACTACCAGTACCTCCTTAAAAAGTATTTGGTTGTAGCAAAAATAATTAGGAACGTTTCAAATTTAACTATTTTCTGCAGCATCTTTATAATTTATTCGTGCTTTGATTCAGTCAGAAGTCGTGAGTCAAAAAAATTGCCAAGTTTGAAAACGACTCGTGCCAATCTACAAGGTAGTTTTATCAAAATTGCCGTTTTGTCTAGCATGAATTAAAACTAGACGTGCTGAACACGTCACTATAAAAGTCAAGCGAGTGTTTTAAGAATAATGAGTAATATTCAAAGTTTTTGGCTTTTTTTTTTATTGTTAACTACGCAAATATCAGCTTTTTTAAATTTAATGTTTTTTCATCCTGAGGTGTAGCATGGGGCAGATCAGGGCAATATCACTGGATTATTCTTGATGGTGACAAATGACGTTAATTTGAATTTACGAAACTTATTTTTTACTTGAAATCAACTGTTCAAATAAATCAGAAAACAATGAATTTTCCAAGTTTAAAGTAAATTTCAATGTGTGTATCTTATAATAATTTTAACGTTTGAATAAAACGTTTTGAAACACTGTAGTTTGCCCAGCCAACATTTGAGACGAAATTTATTTCATTTGACGATAATTTACTTTCTATACATATATATTCTATACTGTTTAGACTATACATATGTAATGTTAATTTGGTCAAGTTAACTCTTGTGGGCACACAACTAATTAACTCGCTATTTTTAATAATAGCCAAAATGCATACAAATTCTGATGGCGGGAATTAATTGTGAAATTCGACAATAGATTATACAATTTTTTTCCAAATATGTACTTTAACAAGGAAGGAGGTTATCCGCCTAAAAATTATCGGCCTCATCAATAATTTTTATTTTCAAAAAGTCTGTTTTTGCCATAACTATTTAGATTTATTGATTTTTCTGACGTTGATAAAGAAAATAAATATGTTTTCTGTCGAATTATTTGAAAAAAAATTTTCCTAGAGCAATAAACGTTATAAATTTACGAAACCAACTTTCGAAAATTAGGCGGATTATCTATTAGGCGGATATTTTTTTGGCGGATTCATTTCGTCGAAATTTTTTAGGCTACTATTTTTCCAGAATTTTCCTCAACATAAATTTTAACATCTATTCCCAGGCTTCAATAAGTCTTTCGCTATTGTTCTATATACTTTTCGGAGCAGAAGATTCGCTATAAGAAGGTGATCAAAGTTTTTTTAAATGAAACTAACTTTCATTTAGGATATCAAGTAAAGTTCCTAGGCCCCTACTATCCCGTTTGCGTTTGACCTTCATTTCGAAACTTTTAGTGGTAAAAGCTGTGTAAGCCATTGCTCTCATTCGTCAAACACGGGTCAAACGCGAAGGTTAAAAAAAGAAAGGCCTAGCGATCCCAATCTTTGATATGGATTAATTTACGGTTTTTTCATATTATATGATGATCATATATTGAGGGTCACTTAGGGTGACAACTGTTAATAAATATTGACTCTGAAATGCATGTCAATATTTTGAAATGTGTATTCAACCAAAAGGCTATTTCAGTTTAATATTTTTATCAAAAAACATTCATTTAATTAAAAAAATTGCAAGGTTTTAAATTTGATATAGCTAGTTTTCTAGCCAAAAGTTGTATATTAAAGTCTGAGTTTTAAATTAAGATAATGAGACCAAAACGGAAATAAATTATCGGGACAACAAACTACAATAAAATAAATACACCCTGTATGAAATATAAATCGGCATTTCCATTTTTTCCGCAGTCTTCCGCATGGTTCTCACTATGCGCGCATCTGGAAGCTCTGTGAATTCTGAATAAAATGAAAAAATAAAATTAAGTCATGAACACGGGCTCTTGAAGGATACTCAGCTTACAAAGCGTTCCGCCTACGCCTTTTTTTTTGTCAAAATGAAAATAATTTTTTTGAAAATTTTCGAACATTTTATTGTTCGAAAAAAAAAATTCGGAATATATTAAATATTTATGTGAATACGATCCCTGCCATAAGAACTCAAAAATTGAGCTTATTATGGTCAAAACAGAAATAAGTGCTGAAAATGAGGGTTTTTGAAACTCTCTTTCTGGCAACTAAATGGCCCAAAAATTTTTTTGTTGTTGCTCAGAACCGTTTTTTCGATGGCGATGGCAAATAAATTTTTATCAACACTTTTAGTTAGTCTGTAGGGTTCCCGCTGCGCACCCTAGTTATATGACAAAATAAACAACGTCAGATTTTAGCAAAAATAAAAACTGCCAATTATTCAATATTTCATATCAATTCGCTATCTGAAAAGATTTCAGAAGCTGAAGAATCCGACAGATTTCTTAGTGCAGCCAAGGATGTCGATGAAGAAATTACAAATTCCGACGAAATGTTTGTGTTGGAAGAAATTTACAATTTTGACGCATTAAACAGTGCTTTTAGCGGTTTAGAAATTCGAAATAAGAAAAAAACAAAGCAAACTTCTATAACAAGTTTTTTTCAAAAAAATGATGCAAAACTGCCTGCTGTTTGACTTGTGTAACATAAATTATGTTATACACAAAACTTTCTTTATTTACCAAAGAATTTAACCACAAAAGAAAGCAATTTAAATGTAGCTTTTTAAGCAAAAGTATATGGGTAAAAGTATATGGGTAATGTATGGGTGAGCCCTAACCGGAACACATCGTCCTAACTGGAACGCTTTTTTAGGTCGGTAAGTGTTCCAGTTAGGGCGCTATGACTGTAATTCGGCTTTTGAAACCGACTCATTCGATGAAATTTTGTTTTTAACTTGTTAACTCGCTAAGAGACTATTGGAGACTCGTTGTTAACTCATATTTGAAAAAATCATGTAATATCTTTAAAGTTTCATGATGAACAAATAAAAAGTAATTTTGAACATAAAATTTAAACTATTAAACGAACAATCAAAACAATATTATTTTTATTGTATATATTATTGTATATCTAATTCAAATATGAAAAACAAGTCGAGGTCAAAATTTAAATTGGAAGTTCATCGTACATTTTGGTCAGAATTGATTATCAGCCAAAAAATGTTTTGCTTGATATCGCGAAAAAATCAATCTGTCCAAAATGTCATTGTGGCAAATGTAAAACATCATTGCGTCCAAAATATCCAATTAATATAAAAATAGTAAAATAAAAATATTGGCTCTATTCTAAAGGCGGATAATCCATCGCGTCCAAAATGTCCTTGTGAGTCACAAGTTATGCCCTCTTTTATAAATACGGACCGTTTAACGGACCTTTTATTATACCTGTAATTATCCCTACTGTGGATCTCTGTCCACGCCTACNCTCTGAATGGCTGGCCAGGCGTCACAAGTAGGCGTGGACAGAGATCCACAGTAGGGATTATTACAGATACGGTCGACGGTTAAGTTTTCAAAATCTGAACCAAATTACACTAGGTTTGAGATGAATAAAATATGAAAAAAAAAATTCTGCATTATGCAGTATAATTATGCTCAAAAAATGAGTTGATTTTCAGAAAATAATATTAATTTGAACGTTTTTTACATTGTCTATAGTATAGACTCTATACATTGTAAATAGTTCAAAATATCAATTAACCACTCGAATTTTAGACTAATCGTGAGGGTAAATTTCCCATCGCAGAATAACCGTGCGAAAAAAACATGTTTTTAAAAGACTGAAATTATAAGACAGAATGACGCTTTGTCTCAAAGAATTGAAAATATTTTTAATTTTTCTGAAATTTTGCCAATTAGTTAAAGGTGTACTTCTCCAACTTCCGATTAAGCAATTTGCTTATTTGGAAATATAAAGAGGGACATATAATACTTAGTTGACATTGATTGATTTGTAGAAATAAGCTTATAACAAAAATTGGGGTCACGGTTAATATTATGCTACTTAAAAATTTAATTTTATATGGAAATAAAGAATTTTCTGTAAGAAATAAAAAAAAATTATTTAAGATTTCAAATATTTAGTTTCTTCGAAGCTCATAACAAAATGGGCAGTTTTAAAATAATCTAAACTTGAAGCTCAAAACTTTTACAGAACTTTTGCAGAATAGAATCTATTACTTTTAGCTGTCAACCTTTTTTATATTCTAAACTTGGAAATTTTTGAGTGGTGTATTATTTTCTGGTATCAAATTCTCTACTTTTGAAGATTTCATATACATGTATGGTATTAAAAATAGAAAGAATATATTTTTGTTCATTATATATTTCAAATCTAAATTATTAGCGCCGCAATCAAATTTCAAAAACTGTTTTGATTCTTTTTTCAAATAAATTCAAAATTGTGACGTTCATAAATAAACAGTTTGCTATTGTTGGGCTCAAAAATAACATGTGTTTTTTGGAAACCTTCAATACCAATTTCACTTGCGCCGCCCGCACATGTACACATGTATTATTTGATAGCATTTATGCAAATAGCGGTACGGTTAGGATAACCTACGCAAGATCAGGTTTTTCAATATCAGGGTAGTATAGGTTGTCAACAAGAAATAAGAAGGTAAGATTAAGATGAAAGTAAACTGGCTCCCAACATTCAAGCTCAGGCTTCCAAAAAGCCATCTCTTTGGCGATTTTCTATCTCTATCCCCTAATTTTCCCAATCTTTTGCTATGAAAAGGGATAGAAAAGGGATAAAAACCAACCCTTTTGGAAGCCTGGTCAAGCTTAAATAAAAGATGATACCTGTTCGTTGTTAACAACTTGTTTTGCGTGATTCTCTCATCTTATCTCGTCTGAATAAGACAGTTACATAGCCAAAGCGTGAGAGAAATTTCAGAAAAACGCACAGGTATTATATTTGATACAGTATTGATGTGAGACACTTTTTCGAGTTTGAAATATTAAGAGAATTCAAATTCGAGCATTTGCTGTTTAACAAATATTTTGGCCATGTCAAATTTTACATATATATTTTTTAAATTACGTTTGATTATTTTTAGATAGGTTTGGTTGTTCCTTATTTGACATATATACCCGATAGAAAATTAGCCAAACAGAGATTCAAGGATATTATTCAACTTAGCCAGTTTGTACAACTAGTCTTCAGCTTGCGTAATAAATATGCCAAAACTTTTTTGTATGCATACACTCCTTGACACAGAAGCAATACAAAAAGACATCAACTAAACGAAAAATCTATCCTCCAAGGTTTGATAATGATGAAATAAACCTTAATTTTAATATGACCTGTATGATAAGTATGCAAAACTTCACAACAGCGTTTTTGTGAATAAGTGCTATATTTATTCTAGAATATGCAAAAAACCAACGGTTATTGAATTTTTTCATCAGAAAAATTTATCTACTAGGTTAAATTTCAATTTTTGCTCAAATTTCTGCAAAAACTAGCACAAAACGAATAGAAAACTTCCCATGAGCGCCTTTGTTTGATTTCGACCGCAAATTGAAATTTAAATTATTCAAGGTCACGGTTTCGAAAACAAAAATGCTCTGAATTTTTAGAAAATTGGCTTAATAGAAAGCCAGGGTAAGACTAAAGAAAACGTTGGCTTACGTCAACACTATATTTTCAAGTTTTAGTTGTAAAATATTTTCTAAGATAATTTCGAAAAAAATCGAAAAAAAGCAAAAATTTCGAATATGTTTTATTGTTATTTGACTTGTTTTATTCTTTCAAAAAATAAATGATTGATTTTGGGCATTTTCATGACAAAACAACTGCATAAACTGTAAGAACCACCATACCCATAACTGAAACTTGGCGCTAAGACTAGATTATAGTTCAATTATTCTAACTGTTTATTTGCACTGTTAATCAATTTCAATAGACCATTACCATTGCATTGCTTTAACACAATAAACTACTTATCTTTTGACAGAAAGTAATCTGTTTAAACAAAAAAGTAAAAGCGTATCACTTTAATTTGAATCAAATAGTATTATCAATATATTTTGTGCATCATAATAGTTAACAGTGTTTTCTTCATCTCAAAGAACGTTACCTTTAGGCTTTAGATTATAGCGCATGTTCGAATCCACTGATGTTGTTCTAAGTGATTGTCTTAGTGATTGCTTGAGTGATAACACACCGAAAAATTTAGCGACCATCACTAAGACAACATTAGTGGGATTCGAACACGCGCTATAAAGATTGAAAATGTTTTTGAGATGGAGTTTCGTTGAGAAAAAGATATAATTGAAAAAATTAAGCCGACAAATCCTGCAGATCTGAAATATAAAAACGGTGCAGTAAAGTCGCAGCGAATCAAAAACTTGAATTTCAAAAACCAGAATTAACCAATAAAAACAATTCAAATTTTGGCTTTAAATCAATCAAATTATTGGATTAAGCATCATTCAGATCGACTGGATTATTACTTTTGGGGTTCCTCATCCTCATAGCTTCTTAGTTTCTCATTATAAAATACTACTTTAGACAATGAACATAAACTGTTCGATGAGCCATGTTACTGCGCTTTAAAATGTTTAAAAACTGAACGATTATAATCACAAACGAAATACTAAACACCTCTGCATATGATTTTCTGATTAATTCTAACCGAAAAATAACGTGAGAATTTAATTTTCTTCTGAAATTTCTATTTTTTGAAAAACTTTCATTCCTTTTGATTTAAGACTAACACATTGTCTATTTTAGGTTTTTGCTTGTTTTGTTCAAAGTTTTTGGTGGTGTTTTTTTGATTTGTCGAAAAATCGGATGCGCATTTTGACGCGTTATTTGATTCTAATTTTTGTTCGAAATTAGCTTTATTTGGCTAAAACATTTTCATTAAATTTCTTGAATTTTTTGGCTCATCTTGCTCAAAAATATTGGCGGTATCTTTTTTATTTTTAGTTTGATCAAGGTCAAAATTTACGCATTTTCATCTGTTCGATATGTATCATAAATCAAGATATTTTTTCTATTTTAAGAAGTTAAGGTTTTTCTTGTCACTTGACCGCCTTTATTATCAGACATTTATCATCAAAATCTTAAAGCTGTTACAAAATTGACCTTCAAACAAATTTTCTAGACGTTCGAAAGTTAAAGTCCGCCGTTTTGCATAATTTTGATTTAAAGTCCATATTTTAAGTTTAATTGCGTCTCACACCGATTTTTGCAAAATTAAGCAAAACAGCGGATTTTGATCTTCGAACTTTTAAAAATTTTTAGTTAAGACCGAACTTTACGAAGATTCTGATCGGTAAATTCACAAAAACGTATTTGTATTAAAGGTAACCTTCAAATAAATTGTAGTTTTTTCGAGTCATTTCGAAATTTCAGGTCACAAAATCGGCATGAAAACAATTTGGGTTTTCTCTCTTTGGTTTTCACTAGGTGCGGTGTTTATACTTGGTATTTGGATCTCAATCCTAAATGCAGACGATAAGCCGAATCCAAATAAAGCAAAATGCGTGAATATGATTGGCCGAGATGAAATCGCTTTTGCTTTTGTTTATAAGCTTCTATAATAATCTATATTAAATATTATTAAATCTAAATAAATAGATTCTTGCAGAAACTTGTTTAATTATAAGATTCTTGCGATATGTTAATTTCAGATTGGACAGTCGGGTGCTTTTAGTGCTCAAAATTTCTTCGCCGTGCTTGGCCTCATTCAACACCTGTGTACGTCTGTGTACGTTTTGTGTACGTCATTATGAGGGTCAATGGTGGAATGTGACCAGGGTAAAATGTAAAAAAGCTGAAATTGACATCATAATTATTAAAAAATAAAAGTATTTTGAAAAGGCTAATTTTATTTGCATTTGTGACTAATTGCATATCTTAGTAATGCAAATTGTTTTTTTTAATTTTACAATCGACCCTAATTTTGATAGGGGAAATTTTATTTTGGGCACTTAACACGCGCGCGCGATTTTTATCAGGAGCTCTAGATATTATTATTATTGCCAATTTATTTGCAGCCATGGTAAGACCGTCTACAATTCTCATTGACCTCAGCAACTCAACATATATCGAGGTGCGATGATATCCCTTTATCACTTTTTGGTTAGATTGCGTAGCCACAACGTTAAAAACACACGTTAAAAGGAGTAGTGGCTACGCAATCTAACCAAAAAGTGATGAAGGGATATAGCCTATTGCAAGAGAGTTGATTATCGCGTCAGAATCTAGTAGCAGTTACAGTTTTCATACAGAGAATAAAGTTTGATAGAAATAACAAAATTGAAAATACCGGTTTTTGAAAAATACTCGACTTTACTACTCAATCATCTTTTGAAACTTAACTCGTAGACTCGATTTTAGCCAACTATTTGCCGCACACCATTTAATCGCATTTTACGACGCTTAATCATTAATGACAAGATCAATTATAAAGTTATCGATAAACTTTGAAACAAAATGACGTATGTGCGTTTTTTTTTTGAAAATTTTTACTGTATTACAGTACTTATTTTTTGCAAAAATTTTTTAAATCACAAAATTAAACCTTTCATCGTGATCAGAAAAAAATTCTAAGACTTTTTTCCCATTACACTATAGCCCCAAAATGATCACGTGACCGTATATTTAAGGAATAAGGTTGGTAAAAGTAGTACTGTTTTTTTTCAAAAATTGCTTAAATCAATTTTTGAAATAAGTGAAGTGGTCCCTTAGAAGTTTTTAAGACTTTTTTCCCATTACACCAAAGTCCAAAAGCGATCACGTGACCTTCAAATGAGAAAATAAGGTTTTGGTGAAAGTAAACAAATAGTGATCAAATTACGCCGAAAATTTT
>SCLH01062949.1:0-14820 GCA_004367855.1 Oikopleura vanhoeffeni
CACAAAGGAGAGAATGGTGTATGAGGATGAGAGTGTGCTACACATCATGTCAGATGAGCTACGTGCACACACAGTATATATATTGAGTGAGTATAACTATATGCACTGTGAGAACGATATAACACAGAGCATGTGAGTATCTTGTAGAGACGAATAGGAAATATTTTTCCGAACAAGTAATGAGACATTCTACTTGTGAATCACATGTTTGGTTGATTGCAGACCGCGTTTGCTGGAGAAAACAAGCAAAATGCTTGAGCGGAACGGCGACGATAATTGTTGCGAACTTTGTGATAAATCCGGAAGAGGAGATATTTAGTAAATCAAGCTAAGATATTTGCTTGATTACTAAATGTCTCCTCTTGCCGGGATTTAAAACTAATGCACTCCAAAAAGTATTGTCCGAAGATTGGATGGAATAATAGTGTTTTTTCAAGATTTCAGCGATGGGCATTCAAATTCGCAAATTTGAGGGCGAACAGCTTACAGAATATATACGAATGAGGGTACGCTGAACAAATAATAAAGTGATTATCTAAAGTAAGAAGAAGATCAGACTTTTAATTTTTCAATAGATTATTTTTAACGTCATTTCGGGGAGAGTGACTAGAATGCGATCAGTTTCGTACCTGATGGACGTAGCTGATTCGACGCCAATATAACTTATATTGGATTCTGCTAGAATCATTATCTGCCTTTATCTGCGCAGTCGCAGTAAAACAGACTAGCAAACTAGGTTTTAGGCCAAGTTTGCGTTGACCACCACATTAAAAGGATTGATTTCTATCAGGAAATACAATATTCGAGTGAATTGGCGTCGCAGGTTCAAAGTTGGTGCACTTATAATCTACTTCTGGGGAAATCAGTGTCAGATAAGTCTTGTCTTGAAAAATAATTAAAGTCTATCTCCTTCCTGAGTTTTTGATGATATCATTTTTTGTATAATTCCGCTATGACAAATCTTGAGCTGCATAATTCTGAACCTGGCACGTACATCAGAGTAATCGTT
Organism: Oikopleura vanhoeffeni; assembly: GCA_004367855.1. Taxonomy (NCBI): domain Eukaryota; kingdom Metazoa; phylum Chordata; class Appendicularia; order Copelata; family Oikopleuridae; genus Oikopleura; species Oikopleura vanhoeffeni. The sequence continues at coordinate 1,010 of SCLH01062949.1, forward strand.
GCAGACAAATGGATCCCTTGAAAACACCATTGTCTGTCGAGGTCAGCTATTTCAATTTGTTAATACCGCTATTTTTGAACTTCGAGATCTTAAGGCGACTTAAAGGGTCACTTTTGTTACCTTGTAGGGTGGTATCTGGCAGATTTTGACACATTCTACGGTTTGAAATATTCTGAAAAACAAAAGTGACACAGAAAAAGCAAAGTGCCTAATTTGTAGATCTATCCTTAATCTTGCGAACACAGTACAGGCAAAATTATCTTTTTACCATTACGACAATAGGTACAGTATGGTAGCAAGTGTACATTTTCAAAACTCTCAAAATCTATCTGCTTCTCAGACGTATATCAAATTAAGCTCATTTTCAGCACGGATAACGTAACGGTAGTATATAATTTCATCGAGAGTTTTTTGATCCGGCAAGCTGAACCATATTCTCAGGAACGCCATAGATACCGACCGATTCTGAATCTCTAGGATAGTTTGCAAATGGCTCAAATTTTTATCAAGTATTCCTCAAAAAAAGTTTAAGAGATAGATCGAGAGCTTTTTTGCAATTTCGAGCTAGAACTCGTTATATATGAATTTTTTTTGGTCATTTTCGAAGAATTCCGAAAAAAAGAAGTGCTTCGATTTTTCGAAAGTAAGCGTCACATAGAAAGGCCAGTGAAAGGCAGCTGATGAGAGAGGGTTGGTGTAGTCAAGTCGATATTTGAAGTGTTTAGTGGTCAAATTCGAGCAAACGTTATTTTAACTTTGATGTTTGAAAAGCGTACTTGAAAAAAAAATCGAGAAAAAATGCTAAATTTCGAAAATTTTTTTTTGATAATTGGACGTTCTAGTACACTATTATCACCTCAGTATCAATTTTCAGGCATGTTTAATGCCTCTAAGGCTTTATTTAATCAGACAGATATACCCTCTAAGGGAGGTGGTCAACGCAACATCTGGGCAAAATGTAATGTCTAGAGTTCTTACTACCCCCGAAAAGTCTATTCTAGAAATATATTTTTTTTTTGGAATTTATTTTGGAGTTTGAGGCTTAATTTACATCAAATTTTTTCTAAACTGCATTGAATTCTGCGTACCGATAGGTTATGAAAATTTTGTGATTATGAAAAGTAAATTGATGAGATGAATTTGATTTGTTTTTTCGCAAAAATGTATTTTCACATGTGACTTACGACCTCTCTTGGTAGAGTAACAAGAGTAATCAATATTTGTGAGATCAGTGGTATAGCACGAATGTTTGCCTTTAAGATGATATTAATCAAAACAAGAAATTCAAATATTCAAGGGGGTTCTGGTGCTGAGAATTGATTTTTCTGAAGAAAAACCAGCCTAGCCGAGAAACTATGGGACAAATTAAGTTAGCATGTTGTGAATCTACCCTTAGTTTTCAAAACTTGGGTCAATGACTTTTTGGTTCGGAACACTTCGGAATACGTTACCAGACAAGGTGTCCCTCGACAAATTTCAAAATCAATCTCTCTCCCGGGTTGATTATAGAAAGACAGCACTCAAGGTTATAACATATCCCGGTATGACTTATTAAACTTAGGTCCTCCAAAAGCGTTTTTTTTTTTTTTCAGAAAATCACTGCTCAGTTTTCGTAGAAATCGCAGAAATCTACCGATCATCTCATCCGTACGTTGTATATTTGGGAATCCAACTCAAATCCAGAAAACACAGCACAGAACAAATAAAAAACTTTGAAAGCCATTGTTTTCAATTTTCGAGCCCAAACTCAAAATATAGATTTGTTGAAAGTCACGTGAAAAAATTTCCGAGTGAGAGTTGAATGGTGCTCGATGTTTTTCGAAAGAATATCAAAGAAAGCCACGAAAACACGGATTCCACGAAAGGTTGGCTTACGTTCAAGGGTGATTAATTTTTCAAGTTTTAGTGGTTATTAAGCAACGTATTTTTAAAACTTTATTTTGAAAAAAAATACTAAGAAAAAACTCGAAGAAAACACGAAATTTCAAAACTAATTTTCCAATATCTGTTTCGCTTGGTAGGTAACATTGTTATCATCTCAAATCAATTGAACATTTTCAAAGCCCAATGGGCTATAAAACCAGCGACAAGTCGGCTCTTAAGGCTGACGTTTAGATGTTTGGTAACCATGTTTTCGGCCAAAAAATCCTGTTTGTCTAGATTCCAGCGCGCTTATAATGTTTTATTTGAAAAATTGTGAGGTTCGAGTGATGTTGATATTATAAATTATATCATTTTAAAAATAAAATCAAGACATACCTTTTTAACACCCGAGCTCAGTTACATTTTTAATTTTTTAAGAGAAAATTTTCGAGCCGTATTCCGCGGAAGTGACTAACAGTTTGATCACTTGACCTGACTCGACGGCTCATTGACTCTGAAATTTCATTTCTGGTGTTTTCTTATCTTCTTGTTTCTAATTCGGCGTGAAACCGATCACAAACACGTATTTGCCATTGTTGCGTTGACCCCCCATTAAACCACGTTTTTTTTGCAGAAAGAATCTCAAACCAAAAAAAAATTCTGTGTCTTAGATGACCAAAAAAATCTCTACAAGAGGTTAGGCATGATAAACATCGACACTCATATTTTTGTGAGTTTTGAAGATTTCTATTTCAAATCGTCCTACTCGGATCATAAGAGTACCATCTTTGACAACCAGTTTTAGAACGCCAATTTCTAATTTACATTTAAAAATCCAAGGAGCTTCGATATTATACAATAAGTTTTCAAGCTAATTTATTGCCTAAATTATTAGGGAACATAATGATCCAACAAAAGTTGCTTTATTTTAACACGTAATGTTAATCAACACTAGATTCTTGAAACTGCCTTTTTTGGTTGAACTTGAGGTGGGAAAATATTCAGCTGTTTCAATCTTCGCTTCGGAAAAAGCAAACTTCTTATAATAATTCACGCTCGAAAATCGGAAATAAATAACAGTTTGCAACTCCGGTTTGGACAACACAGTTTTTAGAACACAATTCTTTATGGTCATTTGAGACACCTGGGAGTAAATTTAAAAGAAAACGTAAGCTTATTTAGTTGCTTTGAATTAACAGGAAACAAAATGAATCCACAAAAGTGCTGTATCTTTAGACTTTTCCTTGATCAGTGGAAAATCCCTGGCTCAAATGTCAGACAAAAGATGAAAATCTGAGATTTTTTAAATTATTCAAAAATAAAAAAAGTCTTCCAACCATACGATTTTTTGAACATTTTTTTTTTCAACAATTAATAGTTTTATCTTTGCGTATTCATGATTACTTATGGAATAGTACGGCGCCGCGGAAAAACTGGAATAATTTGTGTTTTAAACATTTTAAGTCATTTGTGCCGATAGTAACCTCACAGATAAAAATTTTATACTTTTTTTCTTACTCGCAGGATCATTTGCTATAATCCAATAGCCAAGAAAAAATTATTTGAGACTAGTCAAAAATCGCATTTCCCACCCTAGGCTAGTACCTTTAATATATCATTCAATATACAGTATAATTTATTCTTGATTTACAGGTAGTGTTTAATAAAATATATTGAAAAAAATAAATGATAGATGAAATTTGAGTGTCATCTATCTTGGAAGGTCGAAAAAATGTCGGAATTATTAATTTTTTGTGTGTTCATATGATACCTAGAATTTCGAGCAAAAATTTTTGAAATTATTTTTTTTGAAATGAGAGTGAAAAAAATAATATTAATCGCTATTTACATTTTTTGTCATTTATCTATGTTTCCGATTTAGTTGAGTTAGGTGACACCTAAATGAAATAGTCTAATTAAATTAAAAATAAACAAATTTGAAATAAGACGATTTGACTATCTCAAAAACGTTCACTATCTCTATAGCGCGTGTTCGAATCCCACTAACTTGAAAATAATTCAATTAATTGTGTGAATCACGGATAATATGTATTACGTATAATATACAACATGTATAATATTTAACAAAGTACATGCTTTTGAAAATTCATTGGTATAGTTAAATATCGGCAAAATGTACATTATTTTACAAAAAAAGTTTAACTCACGAACGGTACATGCGATTCCTTTTCTCTTTTTTATAAATCATTCTCGATTATCTTAGTAAAATTATAGACTAACAAAATTTTAATAATCTCGCAATCACTATTTTATCCAGATTTACTGCGCGCCATTATTACATTGATTAGGCTTAAAATTAAAATATTGAAAAAGGGGCAAAAATCTTAACAATTATAATACTGAAATACTTTCATGTATAGTTATTTTTGATGTGATCATTATTGTAATTTGAGACTATCCTATGTCTGGATACTGTAATTATTTTTGCAAGCAAATCCGATGTTCTAGAACTAGTTATCGATAGTAAAATTTTTTTGCTGTGCAATCAATTTCTTATGTGCTGGATGGTCGGATACAAGAAAATATATACCGAATTTGAGACGTGGTCGAAAATAACTACTGCCCACAATCCCCTTAAACCTTTTTGCTTAAACCTACGCATGAAAGGGAAACGAAAATAGTAACAAAGTAGGGTAACCTAGGAACGCAGAATACAATTTAATTGACAAATAAAATTTAAATAGTTCATTGTAAGAGTGTAGAGAATTAAAAATAAATAAATAGATTGTTACCACAATCTGACAACAGGTTTTACCGCTAGAGGTCGTCAATTTGGTGGTATATTTGAGGGATTTTAATTCATAAGACTCTTACAGTTTATACTGTATTTGATTTATTTCATATCGAACTTCAGTGACATTACGTGAAAGTAATAGGGGGGGCTATGATTGGCTGTCCCTTCAACATGATAGGAAAAAATGAAGAATAGTTTGCGTAAAACGTCCGTGGGTAGTACTTATAAAAAACAGTAGATATCCTCTCTAGAACTTATTATGAGTGATAAATTACATTAAATTGCTTTGAAACCGCCACAAAAGGATTCGGCTTAGTTAACTTTCTGATAAAGTGTTATAAACAATAGAAGATTGATGTTCACACGAAGAGTAAGAGAGAAACATATTTTCACGCTTACTGTGCTCTGGAGTCAATGGGTGACCAATAACGGGTCGATAGTAAAATGTAAAATTTGAGATTTTGAACTTAAACCGGCAAGAACAAGAGTTCTATAACATACAATTCAAAAATTTTTTGCAGTATCAGATTATTTAGATTGAATTCTGTAAAATGATATAAAAATAATTTTTTTGCATGAACCAATCAAAATATAAATATGAATTTAAACATTTAAAATTTGTACCAAATTTTTTCATGATGTGGTGGACCACTGGTGGTCTAATTTTTAACCATTTAGCGAGAAGTTGGCAAATTTTGAATTCTAGAACTTTTCGTTGAGGTTGTTGTACTAGTGACTTAAAACATACTTTGAAACTTGTTCACTATACTGTTGCTGAAATGTATGCAAAGCCATTCTGTTACAGAATTTCTGTACCCTGAGAATGCGAATAAACCAGAATAAAGAATAACTTGAAAATTTGACATTTTACTATCGACCCATTTAGTAAAATAAGTTAAACAAACCTTCGTGTTTAGAATTGAGTCCGTTATAAGTGACAATTGCCCAGCAAAATGGCGATTTATCTAGTCTAAGAAGGGCTTTATCTGGTGTTACTACCATTGTATTTTCAAGATTGATAATTTTTATCATAAAATCTTCAGCGTCCAAATCAACCAGTACTTTTTCCATCCAATCTATGTTTGTAATGCTAACTTCTGCCGATAATTCTGTGTTTTCTAGAATTTTTGATATAGGATTGACACTGTTAATATGGATCGACAATGTCACCTCTTTCGTTTGATATGCAGAACATGCTATTTCTGAGCATAATGCTCAAATTTTGAAAATTTCGGTTTTTAAAAAATTTTGAAAAAAATCTGCAAAAATTTTCGAAATTATTGTTTTTGAAGTTTTTGGCCAATCCATTATTTAAACATAAAAAAGAGGTAAATATTCATCACTAACTACACGCCGCGAAATTAGTAAAAAAACTCATATTCATTTAGTCCAAAATTTTAAAACAATCTTTTTAGGTGAAAAATAAATTTTCTTAAAAGTTTTTTCTCAATTTAATCCTCCTGACGAATCCCTGCCTATATACTGATTGTAAAGTCAGCTCCTCTGGTATCAATTCTTCAGGCTTTTCCATTTTCACCATTGTCAAAATATAGAAAAATAACAACATTCTGAAAAATCTGTGGTTAGAAAGTTATATAAATGTTATTTAGATTCTTAAATGCAGCCGGAAGTGCTTGGTGTTTGGCAGAAGTCAATTTTTATCTATAATTCCTCTTTAAGTTTCAACCAATTTGGTATTTTGGACTCAATTTCTAGCGGAGTTGGTGGGACAATCTCAATTTTTGGATCTAAAACAGGGTCTAATAAATGATCATAACCCTCGTATTCTTCCTTGACTTTAATCGCAACTTTTTCGTATTCTTCCTCAATTGTGTTCATCATTTCGATGCTATCAAGAGCTTTGGCCATTTCGTTCATGATGAATTTGTAGAGTCTTTTGTCATTTTCGATCCTGACAGATTCGGAAGCTTCTTTTAAATCTTCATCATTCATGCTGGGCTGCAGACCAATTTTCTTCGCTATAATATTTTTTTTTCATTTTTGACATGAAAAGTTAAGGGTTTTTTATGAATTTCTGATATAAATTTTCAATCGCACACCTTTCTGATATTTTTGAACGATTCGAAATTTTTTAATCTCGACTAAGGGCGGTCTTGAGCTCAATTTGAAAAAATAAAAAGAACTTTTAGGTATAAAGCTTGCCATCGAGAAACATTTTTTTTGCTTTCAGTTGCTAATTCTTGGCGGGTTCGAATCTCGGTAGGCCCACAAATTTTCTTAAACTTAGCCGGAAACCTATTTGTTTTTTTCATCCTATTATTACCACTGTCTTTGTATTAATTACTTTAACTATATTTTTGAAAAACAAACAAGTTTCATTTTTTTATTCGAATTTTATACTGATATGCTTAATAAGCATTGCTTATGTCAAATATAATTGGTGACTAGGAAACCGGTAGAGCAAAACAAATTTGTCCATTGGTTGATTTCAAAGATAGGGAAAACATTTTAGAAGATTTTCGAATTTTGAAAAAAAAAGTTGGTACGTTTGTTACGCATCAAAAATGAGTCGGCGAGCCGGAAGTGTGTTCACTACCTTTCAATTTGAATACCAAAAACTACCTTAAAAAATTTTCGTCGACTTTTCTTTATTATTTTTAGAAGTCAAATGACTCTGGTAAAATATTAATAATGCTGTTATCTAAAGTCACCTTGTTTTAGTACGTCTTTTTGCATCCCCTTGACAAGATTATTGTAAATTGCTCTATAGTACCCGCGTCGTTTGGAGACTTCTGTTTTTTCATCCTCTGCAGTTTGGTTATAATGATTCATAAAAACGGCACCGATTTTGTATGTCTCATGTAAATCTTTGTAAATACTGTCGATTTTATGGAAAACGGCACCAGGATCTTGCACTGAAAAAAATGATTATCCGTTTTTGTTAAAATTAATAATCCGTTATAGTCTATAACTTATAGATAATTTTCAGCCTGATTTTTCATAAACTTAGATAACCATAGCAAAAATTCAGAACAATTTTTTTTAGGAAAATCGTCAGTTATTGCTTTAAAATTTTTTTCTTGAAATTATTCTAAATTTTATTTTGGAAAAAATGAGTCAACATCGGTACCAAATCAGTTATCCAAACAATTTTTTTTTGAAAAATGCGGGATTCATGAAGTCAAATTAACGGATGCGGACAACTCTCGGAGAGTTACTCTCCTCGGTTTTTACTTTTGACTAGAAAATAATATGAAGGCGTTTTTGTGCGAGAGCAAAACAGTGATTCTCTCGGGAGTAATTTTATAAATTTCATTTATCCGATGGCGCGGTTATAATCACGTGTTTTAAAGATAAATGCAAACATTTTTAAGCTTTTCCAATTTGTGTTGTGAGGAGAAACCAAAACGGCCCGTTTTTCCTGAGACATTCTTTTTGAATCATAATAATTATGCCTTGGTAGGTCTAGACACTTATCGCCTATCTTTTAACTAGGGCAGAAGTGTTTAGAGTCTTAACTTTAGACCTACCAAGGCACAATTATATAGTTATTCTCGGAAAGCTAATTTCCAGTTGATTCTTTTAAAAAATTGTCGATAACCACTGGAGTACAGCTAAGTTAGGGCTTTATGATTTCCGAAGAGTATGTTGTGAAATGGATCATCAGAATTTGTTTCTCGTTTATTGAGGAACTAGAAGTTTAACTACGTTCAACTCAAACTTATTATACTCAGCTACGTATAAATTAAGAAACTTTTGATATTAAAAATAATATTATGTGACAATTATTCACCAGATAATCTTGAGTCATACGTCCCCGCCCCGCTTGTTGGTACTCATAGCGGATACAGGTTCAGATATGACCCTGACTTTGCTGTTATTATACTTTTTTAAAATTGGGTGTACCTAGCTCTCTGTGTTCAACAATTTGTCCCCATTCTTTAATATCTTGATGGTGAAAGTGTATCATTTCTGCATTTATATCTTTATGATGAAATAATTTATGAATCTGTTTCGGATTTTTGATGATCAACGCTGGCACCTCCTCCACCAAATCGCCAAAAGTTGCAAAATTAGACGGATAGCCCACATCAAGGATAGCAACACCACATCGTTGAAAAAAATGCTCACTGATTGCATTTCCAAGCTCTTTGGTTTCTAAAATTATAAATTTTAGCGCAACTGAATTGGATTTAGGTGTGATTTCAAATTTAAACTGTGAACGAGAGGCTAAATTTGCATAAATCAAAATTTCAAACAAAACCGTGACGCCAAAAAAATTTGGTGGAAAATGCATTTTTGTTAAAAAATATGATTGATAATTCGCATTGAAAGTCAATCGTCAAAGAAAGACTTAGGTTTTTATGGTTGCTTACTACTTTACGCGACTGTTTCACCACACTCGATTTTCTTATAAAAGTTGGATTTTATATTATTTAAACAAAAAAACTTATCAACGAAATTTCCTCCTGTAATCTACGCATTAAGTTTGCTAGAGTGCGATGTTTATACGCGCGGTTTGAAACATGTTTGATTTTGCGTCAAAAGGGTTTTTATTTGTTCAAATTTAACGTGAGCGTGGGTTAAGACGATATATTTCGTATTTTAAAATCCCCATTCGAGAGGACTTGGAAAATGCGGAGGCTAAAAACAGAAACCATAATAATTTCATGTGATTTTTTTGTCAACATGTGATTTTGCTAATGAATTATTCATATTCACCATAAATTAGGGTCGCGCAAATTTTTATGACACAACAATTTCAGATTATACATCTTACGTGAGATTTTGCGCTGATTACGAATAAGGACTTTTTCAAATTTTGAACTTTAAGCTCAATTTTGATTGGTCGAAATTTAAACAAATCAGAATTAAGGATTTCGATTTTCCATGACACTCAGTTTTTTTGTGATTTCAAATATATTATATATATAAATCAATATATGTTTGTTATTAAGTTTTGCCTTTTTCTGCCTTTGAAAATTGTAAAAAGTGCAAAAATCGGTAATTTTTTACTCTAGCTCGTCCGAACTATTTCGCTACAAGCTTCTTATTCGTTAAAAATATAGTCCACAAAAATCTCCACAGATTGAGCATAATAATAAAAAACAAAACAGTGCCAAAAGTTTAGAAAATTTTGTTTCAAAATAAAAAAAAATTGGAATTTCCCAATATTTTCATTTTTTTGGACTATATTTTTAACGAATAAAAAGCTTGTAGTGATGATAGGAGGAGGCGCTAGAGCGCAAAAAACATTTCAAATTCAAATTTTGCCTACAAGTGGCCAAAATTTTCGCATGCTCTAATGAAATTTTTCCTTCGTTATCGAATTATCTGTCGTTTGATGGTAACTTTAAGTCATTACGGCAGAAAAAGCAATAACAGTTGATCTGACTTCGGACACGCTACCATAAATTTTTAGATTTAGGTTGGGTTTAATTCGTTTTAGTCTCAGCTTTCCCTCCCCATAAATTTACCTTTATAAAATTCCAAGTGATTGGAGTTGTAAGCTAAAACGACCCAACAAAATGGAGATTCATCCATAATACTGAAAGCAGCGTCTGGTGTGAGCGGTATCGTCTCTGGAATATTTATCATCGAGTTAATAAATTCTAATTGGTTTTTATTATGAGTAACACGGTCGACCCACTCGGCATTTTTATGGATAACGACATCGTCTGATTTATATTGTTTGAAAACTACGGTTTTTGGATCGTTTGAATAAGTTTGAGATACCGTATGATCCCACGCGAATAGCTCGGTAAATAAAGCTAAAAGCAAACGCATATCTAAAATTTAAGAAGATTATAGACTTGAAACTTATACAGTAGTAGTATTCTTGCGTAGGTTCGATGCATTAATCATAGTAGCGCCATGTTAAGGCTAACCCGCGCACAGAACCAAACCCATGACTACTATTGTACCAACTGAAAATGTACAGGATGTTTTTTCTAGTGTACCCGAAAAGTGTTTAATTGATGAGGTCCATATAAGTATCCTCTCAAAAATGAAAATGAGTTCACATTTATCAAAGAAGATAATTTAAATTTTAAAATTTTTTGAGGATATGGATTAACGGCCCTTAGTTGACAGATTGTGACTATTTGAAATATAAATAACGCGGGATACTATCACCAGACCTCGGCACCCACTGGCTTGAGTCAAGCCAAGCCAGAGAGATTTTGACTAGGTTCAAACCAAGCCAGAGAACCCTTGTCTTGACTTGGCTTTATAATCAAGTCAATTTTTTGGCTTGATTTTTATGCCGAGTTTGATGACTTGACTATAAATTCAAATTTATTTAGTTGAAGCCAAGCTAACGAATTTTTTTCGTCGGGTCAAGCCAAGCCAGACAAATACCTCTGGCTTGCCGAGGTCTAACTAGCACCTAATCAAAACCCTGAATAGCAGAATAAGCCAATTTCATTGGTTAAAAATTTGGGCGGTACCCAATCAACTGATTGGATTCCACATTTTTCAAATAGTCACCATCTCTCGGTTAAGGGCCCCTAATCGATATAATATCCCGGATATTTGAAAAAATTATCCTCTGATAAAATTTAATTGTTACAAAATCTGGCAATTCTGACATGATTACGTAGATCGGTTTAAATTTTCAAAGTGAGGTATCAAATTTAAATCATATAAAATTGCACTTCAAATTATTTTCATACAATTTACACTTTTTTGTGGAAATACAGGTTAAATTGCTGTTTGAATAAGTTTTTGCTATAATTTTTGTTCGAGGTGCCAATCTTTGAAGAGTTCTGAAATTTCTGACCGATCGCTTGGTTTATAGTCGTATGGTATTAATTTTTTGCCGACAAGCATTATCTTAGAAAGTGTCGATTGTAATTGGTCTTCTAGGAGTTCAATATAATCTGGCGATAGTTCTTCTACTCTTCTACCAACACGTGCATACAACATTGCGTCGTGGTCAAATGGAGGTAATCTACCAACTGAACATTTTAAAGTTAGCTTCCTAATACATTGAAAGTTATAATAACTTTAGAAGTTATTAATACCAGTTTAAGAATTGGTATCGGGCCGGCTATATAACTTATATCATATGAGCCCCCTGTAAAAGGTAATACAATTTCAGGCTTTTATACGTTGTAACTCAAACTGGAACCAAATCTGATCTTATTATGGGCGTTGTGGGTGTAAATAAGCTGGAGTTTCTCTGCCAATCAGCGCTGGCTAGCAGCGAGTGTGTGTGTTCAGCTGGATTATACTGACTATACGAGAAAAGTTAAGAAATTTTTCAGGAATAGTCTGTCGGTTAGTTAAAAGGCCAACAACATTCCTTGCTTATACGCTAAATCTTCAATTTATGTATTTTCGAGATGGGATTATCGTTAAATTCTTCGTATTTGACAATAAACCGCTCTGATGAAACATTCTCTGAAATTGCGGCGAAATGCCATTAATTAAGTTAATACGATGAAAAACGAAAAGATTCAGGTTTCAAGTTGTTTTCTTGACCGATTATCATCAAGAAATCTGGTAAAATATAATCAAAACTTAAAATAATTTTATTTTAAAAGAAAATAAATATGTATTTTATACCTTCAAATAACCCTTTAATTAGAGAATATTGTTCAAATCTAAAAGCAAATTATTGAATCTTAGATAAATTATGAGAATACCCTGATAAAAAATTTTGTAAGAAGTCAAATTCAATCAGTGAATTTTCAAGGAATATATCTACGAAATCTCGAACGAAATCTCCAATATTCAAACAAGAAATATAGAGAATGCCCTCCTAGAAAACAAACAAAATTTTTAATCTTGAAAAATGAATGGGAAAAAAATCTAGAACAATTATCTTATATCTGTGTAAGTTCCTCTCATTTTAACAGTTTAGTGTACATTTTTTTACAATATTTTATAAAATCGGAAATCATGTAAATTATCTTTCACTTCGATAATTAAAAAAATAAGCTAAAATAGGCCAAAGGCCGATATAAGGGAATTTATATTTTGTCTTAAATTTTAAAGAAAATGAGTTTCAAATCTGCGGAAATTCGAAAGAAGGGGAGTTATGTTTTTATAAGGGATATAGGGGAATTAATATTTTGGATATAATTTTGATAAGATTAAGCTTCAAGTCGGCCGAAGGCCGATAAAAAAAGATTTATGTTTTTCTTATAAAATTTTTCAAAAATTTGTCAAATTATACAGAAGTTTGTCAAATTTTACAGAAATTTGTCAATTTTGAATAGAAGAGAAAGGGAGGTTATCCAAGTTATTTTTAAAATAAAAAAATTTTCAAAATATCAGAATAAAAAATTAAAGAAATTTTTTATAAGATATTAATTTTTTTTGTTTAAATGTCCAAGAAGTAAAATCAAGACGCGTTGTTAAAGATAAGGTAAAGTGTAATTTTTGAAATCTGAAAAAAAAAAAGTTTTAGCTGTTTACTTTATTTACACGTAATCTTTGATTTCTTGGTAAATTTTAATTTATTTTTAAATTTGAAGAAGAGTCTTTTCTTTTCAGAGCTGATAATTAAGAAAAGGTGGAGGCCCCGAGCCAAGGACATTTTTACGCAAAATTTTTTGTTGATTTTAAAAAATGTTTCTAAGATTTAAATTTTTTATTTAGAAAATAGAGAATTTGCAAAACTTCAAAATAAATTGGCAAATTCAAAAAAGAAATTTACGTTGCGTTGATTTACAATGTCCGAAGTTGAAAAGGGCGGACAGTTAATGCAAATACATTGTACATGTATATTTCCAAAAAATTTGTAAATTTTTTAAGAAATTGAAAAGTTTTCTCCATAATTAGAAAAAGAATTTCGAAAATTGAATTATTTTCTTTAAAATCGAACTAAATTAAGAAAATTTTGAATTTTTTTTCTTAAATTTTGGTCATTTTTAAAATTTGAAAACTTTGTTTTGAATTTGAAAACTTTTCTTGAACATTTGACAAATTTCTTAAAAATTTGGCAAATTTCTTAAAAATTTGGCAAATTTCTTAAAAATTTGGCAAATTTCTTAAAAATTTGGCAAATTTCTTTAAATTTTGGCAAATTTTTTTCAAAATTTGGAATTTTTTTTTGAAAATTGGGCAAATTTTTGAAAATTTGGCACATTTTTTGAAAATTTGGCACATTTTTTCAAAATTTGACAAATTTCTTGAAATTTCTTCAGTATTTGACAAATTTCTTTAGTATTTGACAAATTTCTTGGTAATTTGACAAATTTTTCTATAAATTTGACAAATTTTT
>SCLH01062949.1:17881-30379 GCA_004367855.1 Oikopleura vanhoeffeni
AAAATTGTTCTATTTAAAAAATATAATCTTTTTGGTCATGCTGCGCATGCCCAAATCGATTATATTGTATAAAATAAAGTGACCGCAAAATGCCTGGTGCCGTAATTTGTCTACATGCCACGTCTGGGCTCAATCGGAGCAACTTTGGGAAAATGGATTCTAGAAATCCTGCTATAGTCCACCACCTACGCAGAAATTTGCATCTCTGAAGATTACATATTCAAATTAAACAAAATTTTGAGCCCAAATTTAAAAAACTTTCCAGAAATTCTCTTCGAACAGATATACTAAAATTTCATGCAGTTATTTATTAATTAAAACCATATGAATCATATGATATGATATGATATATGGTCCATCAATTAGTGATAATTATTTAATTCAACCTAGTGAATCTATTAAAAAAGGTTATGGGAAACTAAAAATTAAAAAACCAGGCATGCCATTGCGACCAATAGTTAGCTCAATATTTTCAATAACTTCCGGCGCTGAAAAATACTTATTAATAATTTTGAAACCACTAGTTAGAAAATGTAAATTTTCTCTCTCTAGCACCAAAGTGTTCAAAGAAAAAATTATGAAAATAACCCCGAATTTTACAAATTTTTATGAAATATTAAATATTGACGCCACTAGCTTATACACGAGCATAAATGTTCCAAGAGTCATCAATCAGTGATTGACAATCACATAGTTAACGAAATTTACACAAATCCTGAAAATTATTAAATAATGATTTAAATAAATGAAATTCAGTGATAACAATTTAGGCTCATTTGAAAATGAAATAATGAATAAATTTGACCCTTTTTTGAAATTTACAGCCGAAAAAATGCAAGAAAATCAAATTAAATTTTTAGATACAACAGTCTTCATAAATGTTAATAAATTACAACTGAAACAATTTTTCAAGCATGTTGGCCAAACATTAAAATTTTTTAAAAGTAGGGTATTTCAACATGGAAACCCTAGTCGCAAATTACATGTTAACGCGCACATATCATTATTATTATATCTCAATGCGAAACCTACATTAACGCCCGTGAATTAAAATACGGTATCGATCCGAACGATACAAACTGTAAAAACTTTTACTAGAACATTTTAAATGTTTGAAATCTAATTTAAATAACTGGTACGTATTATTAAGGCTTGTGCATAACACAACTTCAACCTACACTTAACTCCCGTAGTGTCTTTTGCGCCATCGATGGCGCAATGGCCTTTAATCGCAATTTAGGACANTTTTATAAACTCCATTTCTTTTTTTCAGTTGTGAGCTAGACCAAAAATACTTTATCCTCTATAATTACGAAATAATATTGTTGTAATGACAATTCTCTAAGACGGAGATACGAATTTTCGTGAAAGCCTATTAATTTTTCGGATTAGTCTTATCTTCCAAAAGGAAATATACATATTTTTGCAAATGATGTTACAACGGATATAAAGAAAGCCCCCCCCGACCCCGTTAAAGAGGTTAGTTGAGAAGCAGGGTCGCACATCTGAAAGAAATAATTGCGCGATCGATCTTGTCCGCCCTTCAAATTTTTTTTGTTGATTGGATCAGGGATTGTGATCGGTAAAACTCAAAAAAAAAAGGATCGGAATCTGGATAACGTTTTTCATGAGAAGTCGATTCTCACGTGACAATTGTTATTCCGCGAACTTAATATTTTTTAATGTTTGAGATATATTTTTCAAATAAACCATTTAGCATTTTCGAGGACTCGTTTGCGTAATAAGCTGAGGGGTAGCTCTTACTGCCGATACCGGAGGGCCGATGGCGCGGGTTCGCGTCCTCCGACAGTCAAGATTCATTATTTATTTATTTAAAATTTATTTTTGTTCGTTGACATCTTATTCTTTAGTACAGTACCACGTAAGTATTTTAATTACAGTTGGTTTGCAATCTGAAATGTGTTAACTAAGTAAACAATTATTTTGTTTATAATCGAAATATAGAAGCAAAATTTTCGATAACTAAAATATTTGATATTGGTTGTTGTTTTTGAGCGTTTTGCACGTAAGAATATATATGAAAATGTATTTTTGATTCATATTTATCGACCACAAAAAATTGCAAAAAATGTAGGACCACCGCGGTGCACCGTACCTAGAGATTCCGGGGATCTTGAAAAGTAAAATATTGTTAGTAATTCTGATGAATTTTTGGGGAGTTAAGTATAAAATTGACTCAATGCAGTAAATTGGGGACTTTAAAACAATCTGGAGCACAGATTTCAATTAATACGCATCAAACCGCGTCATTTGGCTGACTTAGCGTATTTTATTTTATAAGTCGAAAAATTCTAACACTCAAAAGAAATAGGAAATTTCCATATGGATTTGTGTAAGGATGATTTTTAATAAATAAATAAATATAATAAAATTTAACTCCATAGCCGTCTTAATTGGTCAAATTCAAGACCTCTAAAAGGAGCGGCACTGAGAATCTAAGAGAGATTAGCAAGGGTGCGGACCTGTGGATTTCTTCTTAATGAGGAATTATCAAGGTGCGGACCCTGGAATTTCTAATGAGGGATAATCAAAAAGGAGCGGCCTGGATTTTGAGAGTGACTTGTAAATTAATTTTAAAGTTATAGTATTTTCAATTTCAGAAAAGGGAGCGGGACTGGGAAATCTTTAAAGGGATTATATTTTTTTGAAGATCAGTATTTTTAGATCGGGCTAAGAAGAATGTTCACTTAAGACGAATATGGATTTAACGAATGAAAACAGCAGATAATCCCCTAACGATAAGTACTATGCAAGTAAATTCGGTATGGTCAGTAAACTTACTGGGGAGGGCATCGTGGTTTATCAAATTGAAAATATTATCTATAATTTTACAAAAATAGTCTCAAAGTTAGAAAGAAATGAGTTACAGGGGGGAAATTTAATTACGCCATATATTCCGCAGTTTGAACTGGTATGAGGAATGTGGTCCGTAGTACAAACTTCTAGGAATGGATCTGGTGTTATGTATTCGGATGAAGAACTGATATCTCGCCCATATACACTTCTAATCTTGCCTCTTTTGCGACCACTCCAAAAGAGCTTCGGGTTGCCATTGCTTCTGCTCGCGACTCTCTACGCCATTTGTAAAATGGTGTATGAAATTTTTGAACATGTGATATATACATCCTTGGCATAGAGTAACCAATAAAATTATTAATCTACTTATGATAAAGCACAAAAAATCATGATTATTATCAACCTAATTTATTATCAACCCGATTAACACTTTCGTAATAATATTCTGGCGCACTTGATTAGGAAACCGAAGGGTGTGCTTTTAAAAGTAGGAGCCGGTATCACAAAAGATGTAGGAATAATAGAGGATTACTTCAAAAGAACAAACGCAAACACAAGGCCCACTCAAAAGGCTAGCTTCATATACAACTAGTTTTGAGGGGCATCCCATTGGAACAGGAATATTATAATAAGAAGTTTAACCCTGATCATCGTGTGCAGAGAGACGACGACGCATTTAGGTGCAAAACAAGAGTGTTGAGTCAAGGCAGATTCAAACATGATATCCATTCATCAGCGAGATAATCTTCAGATTCGAAGTTATTAAAATTTGTGGATTCTAACCGCAATTTATTCTCTAACCATCGATAATTCTTTTTTAACAAACTCGATAAAAGGACCTTTTTTGTTTCATAACCATACCAATGAATTATAAACTAGCTATAACACAGTGTTGGCGGCACGCAATCCAGGGCAGGTTAAGTGAAAATCATGATATCACCGAGAGGAGGAAAATTTGAAGGTTTGATATTATAAACGAATGGGCGAAATGGACTAGGTAAAACACTCAGGAAAACTCTCTTGAACATTTAAAATCGCTCAGCGCCAACGGAGATACGAAATTGTTCATATCCATCAGGGTCAAAAAATAAGCATTTCTGGCGGGATAAAATGGAGTTTGCCTTAATAATAAGAAAAGCCAGAAATATAGAAAATCCTGTCATAATGATTTGCATTGACTAATATCTGAACTTGGGTGTAGGAGATTAAATATGCATTCAAAATTTTGTCCGTATATTCCCATAGTAGCAAGCAAAAAGAGATTTGAAGAAAAGAGCGCTTTTTTTCGGAATTATCTTGGTCGTATCACAAACACATTAGAAATCATCTTTGGTTTGTATCTGAGGAGTTGCTCTAATAAGTATATCATAGAATCAGCAAGGTACTTCCAAACTAAGGAGATGAAGTAATAAGGATTTATATTGATTATAAAAATCGCTCCTGAGGTCAGAACTATTTTGCCTATAATTATACTCCAACAATCATAAGACAAAATTAGTAAAATTCAACACTGCCTTCAACAATACAAATAAAGCAGTTTTTAATCATTTTCAGATGGAAGTATAGATATGCGAAAAGGATTTTATTTTTATATTCCCTACAAAATTCGAGCATCGTAAATGTCTCACCAACTTGTGGTACTTTGGAGGTGGGGTGGTGTTTGGAATGCTCTTGGTATAGGATGGTGTCGGGGTGGGACTGGAGCGCTAACACAACAGTTTTAAAATTGCAAATTATATATGAAAGATTTTAGGAAATAACACTTAAATTGTGTATCTATTAAACGTACTACTCTGACACAAAACCTTAAGTCGATCTTATAAAATTACTTGAAAAAGTTTTCACCAGAGATTAACGAACTTATTTGTAATAACAAGGATCATAAATGCCGTTTAAGTGAACCTATCGGGCTATCGTCTATGCCTGAGAGAGAGATAGGCACATTCTGCAAGAATACCATTTTACCTAATAGAACCCGGCCTCTTGAAGCATTATTAGAAACTAAATGATATTTCGAATGAGATCATTAAGAAATCGAAGAAATCAAGCTCTAGCAGGTGGCGCGCTGGGTGTCCAAGGTACGAGAGCCAAAATCAAATTTTTACAATACGCGTGGCAGAATATCACGAGAATAACGATAACGAATTATGGTTCAAATAGGTGCGAGTTTTCTAAGATTGGGTATCACTCATAAATTATACGTGCATCAATACCTGTCTTATGTTCTTCATCAACCGGAAAATTTTTCTCCGATTGAAAATTGCCTCGGGTCACATAATTAAATTACGTTAAAGAATTTAGATCTAGAGGGTTCGCACCCATGTTAAATCCGTTGATACTTCCGAAGACCACGGGTGCAGACCGAGAATTATTAGATGGAGTATCACAATGGAAAAAATCCATCGCTAGAGTCCGATCCTGTGACAGGTCCGACCCTCGCATCTGGATCAGGAAATTCAAAATCGAGCTTCCGACCGATCACATCTTTTATTTGTAGCTTATATTTTAAGTTACTTAGGCATTAAAAAATGAGCCTTAGAGAGGGTTAAAAAAGAAGATACAAAAAGCAAATTATAAATTGCCAAAATTAAATAACTTATTACGACAGTGTCTTAGTCAAATCGACATTCTAGACCTAATTTTTCATAGGGTTAAACACACTGATACTCACAATCGTGTTTTTTGTAATAATTTGAAAACTCCATTTGAAAAATACCGAAATTTAATTTTTTTGGACAATTGTGGAAAACATTAAGAGAACAAAAAATTATAAATTTCTTGAGGATAACTTCCTCTTATTACGGGAAGCTACAAATTTTCAACATACGGTTATTTAATATACAAATATCATAAATTATCATTATTTTTTTTGAATTGAAATTCAAATTAATAGAACTTAGAAAAAAAGGCAGAATTGGGGTTTTCAGAAATTGTTGGTTTTGAAAGTATAGGACGAAACTTGGATTGGTTCTGATATAAACTTAAGACACAAAAAATTACAACTAAGACAATTTTTCGAATACACTTTTCTTTCAATTACGATGTTGAAATGTTTAAACATATAAAAATTACAAAAAGCACCACACTCTTACAAAGTCATAATCTTCTAGGGGGGGAACTTATTGCTAATGAGTTATAATAACTATAATAAATATATGAGAATAGTATACCTACTTTAAAATAAGTACGTAGTTTCTGCGAGCAATTTGCGTGTTCTTCTTTGATTACATTTTTAATAATCTTTTACAATATACTCACTATCCGATACAGCCACGCACCATCAAAAAATGCACTAGGGCACACACACCACCGAACCAAATATACAAGTAAAAAAACACGGTGAAAAAGTACAACCAAAATAACAGGGTAGGAGTGACGCAGCAGAGCAACCAAATAAATCTCCTAGAAAATTGAAACACAAATTGGTTTGTATTTTACTAGGCATTATAATGTGAGGTATACAGATACTCGGAAAATATGGATAATAGTTCGGTACCGTGTTTAAAATTGATGATAAATATAGCAACGGTCCAAATAATTTCACGGATTTTTCGCAATTTTAATCAATCTTATAAAAAAGGTTACAACTGTATTTTATAAATTGAATACAATCAATTTGGTAAAATAAGACCATACAATTTCTAAGATAATAAAAAGTAAATCAATTTCGTTACATAAATAACAAGTTACTAAAAAGCTTTAAATTCATCAATTCCTCATTGCCATCTTTGCGCTCTTTTACTGGACAAATAGGTCTCAAATCATCACCTGAGCATTATACACAAAGGAATTAGGAGTGATGAATTAAGGATTAGGAATAATACCGACGCGCGCTTCATAATATGATCATTTGATTTACTATCGACTTATATTTGTCGAAAGCTGTAATTAAATTTCATCTAAAGAAATCACTGAATTGAAATAACTTCAATTAGCTACTAAAAATGAAAATTTTAATTTCGCGAGAATATATCTAATCTTTCGAACGAACTCCATCTTAAAAACGTTCTACTATCTCTATGTAGCGCGTTGTTCGCCAATTACCTCTATTCTTAGTGATTACTCGATCATGATTATAAGTCAAGTCTTGAACTACAGGAAAGAGAGATAAAGATCCTCGAATCGAAGTGTAATCACTCAAGCAATTTACTACAAAAATCCACTTAGACAACATTCAAGGTGGGATGTCGAACACGCGTCTATAGAGATAGTCACGTTTTATGAGATGGAGTCCGTCGGAAGGATATGTAGAGACGCCGAACAAAAAATTTTATTTTAGTAAGGTACTGCGAAATTATTATAGAAAAAAAATATCGCAAAAAATTGAAAAGAATAAAATGAGCAATTAATGTTTTAGATTCCAGATTTGGTGTGGTACTACAATAGTTCAATTAGAAGGCGGATGCCACTAACTTTCTTGCAGACAATGGAGTCCATATAATCTGTACAGATAAAACAAAAAGTTCTCAGTAATTATGTTTTTATCCGTTAAGGTTATAGTTGCTGAACCGATATAAATATGTTTCAGTCATTAAATAGTTTTTTATCGCACTTGGAAAGAGCTGAGCTCGAGTTGGGTCATCTTTGAAAAAACGATAAAAAATTAAAAAAAAATATAATAAAAAATTGCCGTTTTTGGCCAAATTTTTCTGTTTTTATATTTTCAGAGTCTGCTGCACAAATAAAAAAAAAATCGCTAACTTAAACACTATTTTCTCCAAAAACGCCTACTATTTCTGACAGCCGTTTGAAAAAATCATAAATCTTATTTATTCATGTATTTGTCGAATTTTATTCGAAATATATAGAAAAATTTCACGCAAAAAATGCACATTTTTAAGTTGTGGTTTTTCGAATTGCAATACAATCATAGGTAACAATTATTATTCTATTTTTTTTACTTCTATAATAATCTTAACGACATCTCCAACTAATGAGTTTTTGGGACGCGCATTATATATTCTAAACTACCGAGAAATTATTAAACACTTAGCTGTTACACTCATAAGTTTGCATTTGGTGCCCATAAAAAAGAGAACAGAAAAAAATTTTATGAAAATTTCATATGATACAAAACATTTCGAAAAAATATGCGGGAATAGGCCGCCAGTTTCACTTAAGAGATATTTTAAAGAAGATTTTTTTACATATAATCATGAACCAAAGTAAATTAATGATCTAATTTTATCTAAAAAAAAGTGTTTTTCTCTTACTTTTGGACATTTTTTAATATTTTTTCACGAACAAAAAAACACAACCCTTTGATATTTGTTAGAGAAATAATTTTTACTCTTGGTAGAATTGAATTAGGAAACTTAATCATTGTTCGAGATATTTACACCGACAATGTCTTAAGTTATCAATATTGTCTTCATTGAAGAAAATCTTACTAGTCAGGCTTAAGTTGAACATGGATTCAGTGAAAAGTGGTTTTTAATATCTTTGTGAAACAGATAATTAAATCATGTTTAATGAAATTCGGTAAAGATATAACTACGTTCCCTGAGGATAATGAGGAGCAAATTAATTGTATCGATAAGATAAAAGAAAAAGGTCCAATCACCATTAATTTATTTATTTTAATATAAATCATATTCAACCACTTTTCTGTTACAAATAACCCGGCCCTTACACTTTAAAACTTCACTATGATCCCTCAACAGAGGCCGGAGACTCATTTAACTAAAAGTAGTGAATAGAGTGATATTATTGTCTACTGTAAAAAATGTACATCATGCTGCAGGACTTTAACGGACACCCCTCTTAGGGGGTGCCAGCGATGTGGCAGAGTAAAGGAAAAATTTTTTTTGAGTGATTATGATAAAAAAAGTGAAAAATTTTATTTCTCAAAATATTAATCAATTTAAGCCTGGTTCAATCTTGCCCACCGTTTAAATCTTCATATTTCCCAACTTATAAATTTGTATGTAAAAATCAAAAAACCTAATTTCTTATTACTCCATTTCCAACGGTTGACGTAAATCGTAGATTTTTTTAAGGCGATATTTATAAATTTCAGGCATTTCGGGTATTATGCGCTAATGGGCGGAAAATCATTTCCATATGAAAAAACCTTGATAGAAAATTTTTTTCTATGAAAAATGTCAAAAATGGCAAAAGGAGAAATAAACTTTTTTTGAGAAAATATTAAATTGAAAAAATTTTTTTTTTTTTTTTCCTGGCTATCAACAAAAAATGATCGCCTATAAACACCTGCAATTTCATTGGAATTTTTGCTGTCGATAAATTTTTCAAAATTTAGTGCCGAACGGCACTTATCGAGTGTACAGCCGAGTGTTAACAATTTTCATTAAACTTTAAAAATTATAATCGCGGCGACCAACTCATTAGTTGAACATATGGAGATTTAATAGATACAAAAATTAATAGTGATTTGCTGATTTTATGAGAGTTCAAAACGAATGACTATAAAATATTTGACTTGATTATGTAGGATAAATTTTCTTAATTTTTCTTAAGCGACCGATTTGGAAAAAAATAGTTTTTCTGATGATTCAGACTTGATCTAATTACGCATAACACTTTATAATAAAGGAGCGAGTTTTAAATATTGAGAAGCATATTCAAACTTACACGAGAAACTGGAGGAAGATTTCGGTTACCGTCTTCGTTCGTCTCCGGTTCCAATGAAGCATTCAGTGCCGTTAACTCTTTCACTAAAAAATTCGCCGTCAAGGAAGAGGAAATCGGACACAGAAATGCAAGGATAAGCAACTTTCATTTCTACATTTTAAACTTTGGCCTGGCTCATTTTTTAAAATAATAAATCAAATAATTTTCCACAATAAATGATTGAAACAGTTAACAGAAACACTCAACTGAATGCATGAATCACAAGTGCGCTAACTTAAGAGCCTCACTTATAACAGGACTTTTAAATCAGTGAAAAAAGGCGTTGATGAGGAACTACAGGACATATCATTATCCTCGTTTTTTCATGGACAGGTGATCGATTTGAACCAGACAAAGTACAATAAAAAGCATGACGGCGTGGTTCACGGATTAATCATATATAAATCTCAAATATATAAAAAGAGAGAAATATTGGGGTTAATTTAAATTCGAGAATTGGAATTTGTTTTTGTTATATAACAATATTTTTCACTTGGAGTTGAGAAGAACTATCAACGCGCAAACCTTTAATTATAAGAAACAGGACACAACGAGAGGACAAAACACAATGAGACCAAGGTAAAAAGTTGGCTTACGCAATCCAATATATTTGATTTAACCCAAATGGAATAAAGGGAGTTAAAAACTCCGCCAAGGCACATACGCACAATGGCGATCCCTTTTAACTTCGAAAAACCACATCATTTTTTAATTTTAGTTGTCCTTTTAACCCTGTAACAAAAAACATTCACAGATGACCTGATACTTCGAATTTCGAAGCTTATTCTATCAAAATAATAACGAAAGGTTATTAATATGAACTGATATACGTGGATTCCATGACGAGACTACTTTTAATATTATATATTTAAAATTTGAAAAATTCTTATTAGATTTAAGTTGTGCATCTAAAAAATAGTTCTTGAGTACTAATTTTTTTTCTAACAACTATGCATAACTGCTCAAGAATGAAAAAATATTATTGAGTGGAAATCGTATACTGTATATTGCGTATTCACACTTTTGTTATATCCGTGCCTGGATTAGGAAGCGTAAGTGTGTTTTAAGTAGTAGGGCGGGATATAACCCGTGTGATAGGGGAAA
This sequence comes from Oikopleura vanhoeffeni, assembly GCA_004367855.1. NCBI lineage: Eukaryota > Metazoa > Chordata > Appendicularia > Copelata > Oikopleuridae > Oikopleura > Oikopleura vanhoeffeni. The sequence goes on from SCLH01062949.1 coordinate 28,436, forward strand.
TAAGTATGAGTTGATTTTTATGACTTAAAAAATTTGAATCGAGCTTAAATCTTGTTTAACCTAATTGACTTCTACTACTCGCGGATCCAAGGAAGCAACGCTACATTTTGTTATATAAACAGGCTCAAATAAGCTAACAACTCAATATCTATAATCCGATTGACTGTAAATAGATTGACACGTGTTCAACATTGTCTCATTAACTCGCGATAACCGTGTAAATTGAATATGGCCTTCATCCTAGAATTTTCCGAAATCATTTTTTTTTCTTTATTTAATTAACCAAATTTTAATACATAAAAATTTGTATAAAAATTTTCGATTAAATCGGACGAAGCACGATTCCAATCTACCACGGTATCGTTGCTTATTATAGAGACACGTGTTTCAATATGTTCTTATTAACCTCACGAGGTAACCGTGTAAATTGAAATCGGCTCACGTCAGAATCGAATTTTTCTATTATATTTAATTAACAAATTAATTACTAAACAAAATTTGTCCTAATAAATATATTTCGATTCTGACGAGTTTCGAATTCCATTATCTTTCGGTATCGTTGCTGGGTAAATAGAGACCGTGTTTCAAGGCAATTGTCTCTATTTAAAACTCGCGATAACCGTGTAAATATGAAACATGCGTTGACCTCCACAGAAACGAAAATTTTTTTTTAATTTTAAAATTAACCAAATTATTACAAAAAATTTTGTATAAAATTTTTATCAAGATTCTGACGAGCCGATTCCAATCTAACAGGTATCTCTCGTCTTAAAGTAGAGAACACGTGGTTCAACGATATGCTAGTTCTAACTCACGAATAGACCCGTGAAAATAAGGTTGAAATCGGCTCATCAGAATCGAAAAATTTTTTTTTATTAATTTAACCAAATTAATACAAAATATAATTATTGGTGTATAATAAATTAATCGATTCTGACGCAGCGTATTCCCAAGCTACACGGTATCGTTGACGGTAGAGGATAGAGTACACGTGTTCATTACATATGTCTATTTAACTCACGATACCTGTGTATTATTATTGAAATCGGCCTTCATCAGAATCAGGGAGAGGTTTTTTTTATTTTAATTACCAATATTAATACAAAAAAAATTGTATAAAATTGTTTCGATTACTGACGAGCGATTCCAATCTACACGGTATCGTTGCTGTAAATATTGAGACACGTGTTCAACATGTGTCTCAAATTTAATCGCGATACCGTGGTAAATTTTGTGATAAATCGGCTCATAACTAGAATCGAAATATTTTTTTTTTTGTACTCTTAAAATTGAACCCCAAATTAATACACCAAAATATTTTCGTATAAATTTTTCAGATTCTGACGAGCCGATCTCGCAATCACACGGTATCGTTGCTTAAATAAGGGAGACAAACGTGTTCAAACATATGTCTCTAATTTACTCACGATACCTGTCCAATGAATCGGCTCCTCAGATATTTCGAATTAACTTTTTTATATTTCATTTAATAAATAACCAAGGATAATACAATTTGGAATTTTATCAAATTTAATGTATAAAATTATTTCGATCTTGACGAAGCCGATTCCAAAATTTATCAATGAAAAATTACTTCAAATACATGAAGACCCTTAAAAATCGTCAGATTCTAAACTTTATTGCATTTTATAAATTGAGGCCTCCGGCTTAAATAGATCATTTCTAGAAGTCCAAACTTCCGGAAAACTGATTACATAATAATGCGTCGGCAAAAGAAAGAAGAGAGATTAATAAATTATTTTCATGCGCGAGATAATCCATAGTTTTAAAGAATATAATTTTACATAAGAATGGTGATGAAAACATTCCATTTTTTTGCAGATGCAATACCCAAATTGGTGGTGGTTTAATATTTAAAATATGAAAATGTCAAATTAACCCTAAATTCGTGTTATTTATGCACTTGTTTCTGAGAATCGGCAA